>JAIEZT010001328.1:4434963-4608779 GCA_019594935.1 Periophthalmus modestus
TCACCTGTTCCACATCCATTTTCCTCCTGACGCCGTCGTAAGAGCCGAGCACGAGCGCCGGGGAGTACCTGCGATTTGTTTGCATGGGAGAAAAATCTCTACAAAACAAATTGCCGTGATTCCAGTGAAAGAGGAACAATAGACTCCGTGTGTTTAAAGGGCCCGTATCACGCTGTTTTCTGAGCTGTTACAACGTTTCCTCGTCACAAACAGACCCGGAGTCGTGTTTTGTTTCGTTCGCACATGTTTAACACGCAAAAACCTGCAAGCTGAGTTCATTTCGCAAGCTGAAAACGCTCCGTGCCACCTTGTGATGTCATGCGGTGATACAGGAAGTGCTCATTTTCACTAGAAGTACTACTATGTGGATGATTTCAGGCCTGGAATCGCAGATCTCTACTGGACTAAAGGTCAAAAGTGGCTGAAAAGTTACATAGTGCACCTTTAGAAAGAAAGAAATTAGATGAGTTATGAATAAGTGCTAAATATATTAAATAAAGTATATTATTTTCTGATCTGTTATGTTTCCTCATCACAAACAGACCTGGAGTTGTGTTTTTTTGTTTCATTCACACATGTTTAACACACAAACTCTGCGTATTTAGGCTGAGTTTTTCTCTCAAACTGAAAACACTCTGTTCCACCTTGTGATGTCATCAAGTGCTAATACAGGAAGTGCTCCACTGTGTTTTTAAAGTCCACACACCTTCACTAGAATCATTTGGATAATTTCAGACCTGGAGTTGCCGATCTCCACTGAACAAAAGATAAAAAAGGGAGTTATTATCTTGTAAACTACCACTTCATGACATCACAAGGTGGAATAGACACGTTATCAGCCAAATGAACCAAAATCTGAAACGACAAAAGTCTGAAATTAAAAGTATCTTCATCATATATGTCTTATTTCCAGTTCAAATCTTAAATGTTGTGTTAATACATTTCAGTTTGATGTTTGTTTTAAGGTCTTGTCACTAAACCTTTTTATTCTCTCCCTTTCTCTTTCTGCTCTGTCTCTCTCCCCCTCTTCTCTCCTCTCTGACTCTCTCTATCTCCCCCTATCTCCTCCCTCTTTTCTCTCTCTCCTTTTCTCCCTCTCCTCTCTCTTTCCCCCTTCTCCCATCTTTCTTTCTCTCTGTCGATCTCTCTCTCCCCCTTTCACCTCCCTCTCCCTCTTTTGATCCTCTCCTTTGCCTCCTCCTCCCTCCCTTCTCTCTCTCTCCCTCTTTCTCTTCTTCTTCTCTCTCTCTCTTTCTCCCTCTCACGCCCTTTCTATCTCTGTCTCCCTCGCTCCGTCTGCTCCGTCTCTCTCCCTCTGCTTCCTCCACCCTCTTTTTCTCTCTTTCTCTCTCTCCCTCTCTCTCTCTTACCCCCTCTCACGTCCTTTCTATCTCTGTCTCCCTCTCTCCGTCTCCTCCGTCTCTCTGTCTCCCCTCTCTCTCTGCCCCTTTCTATCTCTCTCTCTCCTCCTGTCTCTCTCCCTCTTTCTGCCTCTGCTTCCTCCACCCTCTTTCTCTCTTTCCCCCTCTCACGCCCTTTCTATCTCTGTCTCCCTCTCTCCGTCTCCTCCGTCTCTCTCCCTCTCTCTCCCTCTGCTTCCTCCACCCTCTTTCTCTCTCTCCCTCTCTCTCTCTCTCTTACCCCCTCTCACGCCCTTTCTATCTCTGTCTCCCTCTCTCCGTCTCCTCTCTCTACTCTGTCTCTCTCCCTCTTTTTCCCTCTGCTTCCTTCGCCCTCTTTCGCTCTCTCTTTCCCCCCTCACGCCCTTTCTCTCTTTGTCTCCCTCTCTCCATCTCCCCCCTCTCTCTCCCCCTTTCTCCCTCTGCTTCCTCCGCCCTCTTTCTCTCTCTTTTCTCTCTCCTTTCCTCCCTCTCTCTCTCTCCTTTCCGCTCCTGTCTTCCAGATAACAAATACGCCCCCGCTGTGAGTTTGAACGGCTTCATTTTCATCCTGGGCGGAGCCTACGCCCGAGCCACCACCATCTACGACCCCGACAAAGGCAACATCAAGGCGGGTCCCAACATGAACCACTCCCGACAGTTCTGCAGGTACCGCATTAGAGCTTTAAATCCTCCCTAAATACTCATGCAAATGAGCAGAGGGCCGTGACATTTGAGAAATATATGTAAAACCCGGGGCTTATGGGTAATCTGTCAGTCTGTCGTAACATTGGTGGATGGTTGGACTCGGGGCGGTGGAGTCGGAGGTGGAGGTTCGGTGGATTCATTCTTCCACGTGATGCTTTGTTCAGGGTTTTTTTAAATATTTTGAACAGTTTTACATTGTTATTGTGCTGTATTTTTAATTTAAATCATAGAAGTTTGGAAAATGTCAGTTTGTTTTAGATGTTTGGCTCCCTCTGCTGGTGACTGTGCAGAATAGCGCCTGGTCAAATGGTTAATTAGCGGTGTAGTTAGTAGTTTGCTAACAGGTGGATGAAAAAGAAACAGTATAAGTGTAGAAAAGAATACTCAACTTACTTAACTTTACTATTTTTATTAATTTGATTGGTTGCAATTTAAGAGAAAGCCTCATGCACACATATATATTTGCACATTTATATACAGATGATGATGTTTTGTTTTCCAAGTGCTCCCTCTGCTGGTCAGGCAGTTTTAACCCTGGAGAACCCAAGAACCCTTTTCTTCTGTGGAAAATTCTGAACATTGCGTTAAATTACTGCTATGCTAAGTTCACTGAACACTGAAATATCCACTTTTTCAATTTCAACCCTTCCCTAATTTAGGATCAGGGCCAAATTTGACCCATTGGGCTCACTAATTGATCCAAAAAGAATATAAAACGTACTTCTATTACTAAAAAGATTTACAAAAAAAAGAAAACAATTCAACACAGCTTGTCACTACCACTCTGGCTCATTTTAGTTCAATATTCATCCACTAGGTGTCTCTATGCAGGGGTCAGAAGTGACACTCTGGGCTTTTTGAATTTATTGAATTTGATTTTTTTTTTTTTTTTTTTTTTTTTTTTTTTTTTTTCATTTTGGGCTCTAAATTTGACCTCGTGGGTTCTCCAGGTTTAAAACTGCAGCAAGTTTTTAATCATCCAAAATTCCCTCAAAATCTTAAATAATCATTGAATACAAATAAAACTAAGTATATGATAAAAAAAAAAAAAAAAAAAAACATTTAAGTGATGTGCAGGCTGCTGATCACCTATAAATGTCTCGGGTTTTGGCTTGATGAAAACATTTCTTTAAAAATACACATCTCTGAATTATGTAGCAGTTAATGTGCTAATAGCGCTAATGCTAGTTTAGTATGAAATAACCGTAACACCAGGTGGGCTTTGTAATTTTACACCTTTAAATATCACCAAACATTAAAGTTTCACTGTATAACTTTTCTAACGGTTGCTTGTCACCATGGAGATGTGTTTGCTTGTCCTGGAATGTCCCGCAGTGTCGCATTTACCTCATCTCTGCAGGTGTTTTATTGCTGTAAAACGCCTTTGCCGCTCCACAGAACTGACCTGTAACTCCCCTGCTTGTCCCTGTGGAGATGAAATACTGTGTACTATTCCAGACAATGCAATAACATCCACGGAGATAAGTAGAAAAGTTACGCAGTGCATCTTTAAACAATATTTATTCATGTTTCATTCTGGGTCATCTGCTTTCTTTCCGCTAGCTTGGGAGCGCTCAAATCACTCCAAAAGCTATTTCCCACCTTGCTTTTCTTAAATTATGCTAACATGAATTATGCTAACATCGTCTGTTTTGCTAGTAGCTGTTTACTCGCATTTTTAAGCCAAATTAAAATAACTTTAACCCAATTTCGGCAATAATGTCTGTAATGATACCGTGTTAGCTTTATGACAAAAACAACACGCTAACATCAGTTCATCGTAGCCTCTTTCCCTAATTGCCTTGTTTAGCCCGTTCCCCTGCATTATAACTCACCATTAGACGCTAAGTGCATGCTGGGTAATTATAAAAAGCAGGGGCCACAGGTGCAGTAGTACGACCATATATGGACGTAATGGTCTGATAAAAGGTGATTATGTCGACTTAACAGCAATGGGATCACTTCCTGGTCCCCCCCTGAGCCGTCGCCGTGGTAATAAAACATCGTTCCTCCGTGTGCTGCTTCGTCGGCTGCGGAGAAGAAAAATAAGAAGAAACACTCGGAAAATACATCGGGGATGCAATTATAGACAGTGTTTCTATAGCCAGGCCGAGCTCGTATTAATCATGTGGTCGAGTCGTTGGTAAAAACAGCAGCGAAGTCCAGAGCTGCGGGGTTTACACAGAGGAACATACAACGAAACAAACAAGAAACATACAGGAAACATGCAAGAAACATGCAAGAAACATACAGGAAATATACAGGAAATATACAGGAAATATACAGGAAACATACAGGAAACATACAGGAAACATACAGCAGCGAAGTCCAGAGCTGTGGGGTTTACACGTATGAGGAACATACAACGAAACAAACAAGAAACATACAACGAAACAAACAAGAAACATACAACGAAACAAACAAGAAACATACAACGAAACAAACAAGAAACATACAGAGAAACATACAGGAAACATACAGGAAATATACAACGAAACAAACAAGAAACATACAGAGAAACATACAGGAAACATGCAAGAAACATACAGGAAACATACAGGAAATATACAACGAAACAAACAAGAAACATACAGAGAAACATACAGGAAACATGCAAGAAACATACAGGAAACATACAGGAAATATACAACGAAACAAACAAGAAACATACAACGAAACATACAGGGAAACATAAAGCAGCGAAGTCCAGAGCTGTGGGGTTTACATGCAACGAAAACAAACAAGAAACATACAGGAAACATACAGGAAACATACAACGAAACATACGAGGAACATACAACAAAACATACAAGAAACATACAGGAAATATACAGAGAAACATACAGGAAATATACAATAAATATACAACGAAACATACAACAAAACAGACAGGGAAACATACAGAGAAACACACAGGAAATATACAGAGGAACATACAGGAAACATGCAGGAAACTTGCAGAAAACATACAACAAAACGGGCAGGAAACATACAGAGAAACATATGAGGAAACATAAAGGGAAACATGCAGGAAACGTACAGGAAATATACAGAGGAACAGACAGGAAACATACAACAAAACATACAGGGAAACGTACAGGAAACATACAGGGAAAAATAGAGGAAATATACAGAGAAACATACAGGAAATATACAGAAAATACAAGATAGTGAATGTTCTTTAAAGAGTATGTAAGATTTAGTAGAAGAGATAACACGTTACTTCAATGTTAGTATTAAACACAGTGTTGGAATGTAACGAAGTAAAAGTATTAAAGTTCTGTGCTTAAGTTCAAATTTGAAGTATCTGTACACTACTTGAGTACATTTCACAGTGAATACTTTTTACTTTTACTTCACTATATCTGAGAGCAGTATCTACTTTCTACTGCACTACGTTTTTGAACAGGACTGAAAAGTAAAAGTATTTTTTATTATAGTTTGAATTGAGCAAAGAAAAATATACAAACTGCTACTACTGCTCTTACTTCTAGTCCTACTAATAATACTGCAACAGCTAAAACTAGTACAGTAGCACTACCATTACTATGACAGATTACTACTACTACTACTACTACTACTGCCCTGCCCTGTGTAGTATCTGGGCCAGTGCGTTCTTGTGTAATAATCTGTGCCGTGTGGTGAATGTGTGTGTACCTTATGTAAATCCAATCCCCAATAGAAGTACAAAGCTCTAATCGGCTTACAGCACAACTTTGTGATCCTCGCGCACAAACACACATTTGCGTTTTCATTAGTGCGTTTTTGCAGTTACCTCTTTGTGAATAATGTGCTGTAATCTTGCCTTCGCCCCCTGGTGGGTAATCGGCGTGTTGCGGAGATGTTGTCGGACTCGGAGTGAAATCAAAGATGACATTTGCTTTGCCTGGAGAAGAGAGTGTACTAGAGAGAGAGTACAGGAGAGAGGGAGGAGAGAGGGAGGGTACAGTACAGGGGGAGGAGGGAGGAGGGAGGGAGAAGAGAGTGTACTAGAGAGAGAGAGTACAGGAGAGAGGGAGGAGAGAGGGAGGGTACAGTACAGGGGGAGGAGGGAGGAGAGAGGAGAGAGGGAGAAGAGAGTGTACTAGAGAGAGAGAGTACAGGAGAGAGGGAGGGTACAGTACAGGGGGAGGAGGGAGGAGGAAGAGAGGAGAGAGGAGGCAGGGGGGAGGAGAGAGTGTACTAGAGAGCGTGGGACATGGAGAGAGGGAGTGTACAGTACAGGGGGAGGAGGAAGAGACGAGGGAGGAGAAGAGAGAGGAGGGAGGATGGAGAGGAGTATAGAGGGAGGATGGAGGGACGAGAGAGAGGATGGAGGGGGGAGGAGTGAGAGAGGATGGAGGGAGAAAGGAGGATGGATAGAGAGAGAGGAGGACTGGATGGAGGGAGGATGGGGGAGGAGGGAGGGAAGAGGACGGAGGAGAAGAGAGGAGTGAGGAGGAGAGAGAAGGGAGGATGGAGGGACAAGGCAGAGAGGGAGGAGGAAGAAGAAAAGGAGGTAGTAGGAGGGAGGATGGAGAGAAAAGGGAGGATAGAGGGAGGAGAAGTGGAGAAGAGTAACTAATACCAAATGTTTCATTACGGCCCATAAACAAACACAGTCTGAAGTAAGTTTTAAATAATTGTTTCGTTTTTCTTCTTCTTTCTGTGCAGCGCCGCAATCCTCGACGGCAAAATCTACGCCACCGGGGGCATCGTGAGCAGCGAGGGTCCCGCTTTGGGCAACATGGAGACCTTTGACCCCTGCACCAACCAATGGACCCTGGTTCAGTCCCTGCCCTGCCCCCTGTTCAGACACGGCTGTGTGGTCATCAAGAAGTACATCCAGAGCGGCTGACAATGACTGCAACGGCGACCTGCAGAACCAACCGAAACTCTAACAAAAAACTAACCAGGAACCACCAGCCACAGCCCCAGACCACAGGGACGGGACTATCGCGCTTCCGGAGGACTCTTCTTCTTAACCCCCCCCTTACTGTCCCATTTGGGGATAGGCCCGCAGAATGTAAACTCAGCCATGTCAGGGCAGGACTGTGAGGTCGTGTTTCGTGTCATCCAAAGTACTGAAAGTTCTTACTAAAGCGTTTTGTTGTTTCGTTTCATTGTTAGCGCATAGTTCAGTTTGGTAAATGTCGGTGTAAAGTGTGAACTAGACATGGGACAACAGGATTAAAGGGGTTTGGGTTTGAAACGGGAAAAAAACGCAAGGAATCGACTTTTTTGTGGTTGTAAAGTTCACTGCCGCGCATCAGATCGACAAAATCTTTCACCTGATGGATGGATTAAAGGGTCATTGTGTAACTTTTCTGGCTGGGGAGTGTGTTACATGCTTGTCTCCATGGAAACGGTGGAATATCCCAGGCGTATTGGTGTTAAACTTGCCGATCTTGCATATATTTAACCACAGTAATGTAAAATGAGTGAGCGGGTTGGCTGACCTGCTTGTCTCCATGGAGATAGACCGGTTTAATGCCACACTGACAAACATTACTAATGACATCTGAGACAAGTACAGCCAACGCTACACCAGAAAAGTTACGTTTTATCTGATGTTTTATGTAACTGTGAACTTTCCAACCTGCAAAACCATCGATTTGTTGTAAACTTTATTACTTTAATGATATTACAAACATTATGTAAGCCATAAGTCACATTTACAAGTCTAAGGGTTTAAAAGAGTTTGAGTTTTGAATCGTTTTAATGAAATCGTGTCTGGAATCTCAGCCATAGAGTTTTTTTAGGAAACTGCAGCGGTGGAAGAAGTACTCAGTTTTGTTATTCGAGTTAAAACGCACATACTGGAGCTAAAAATACTCCAAAGTATCACATAGAATCACACGAAAAATCCAATTCAGTAAAAGTATTAAAGCACCTGCAAAAAGGAACTTAAAGAGTCAAAAGTAAAAGTATTTCGTGCAGGTTTTGAGGTCGAATAAACCTTAAAATGTTGCGATTTTGATGAAGATTTGAGCAGAATTTTGTTCAACAGAAACAAATGAATAGTTATTTTTTTTCTAGCTGTTTTTATTTTCTCAAACTACAAACGTGCAGGTCTCAAACTTTAATAAAAATACTTAAACTTTTCAGTCCTGTTCAAAAATATAGTGCAGTAGAAAGTACAGATACTGCTCTCAGATGTGGTGAAGTAAAAGCAAAAAGTATCCACTGTAAGGCTACCTAAAAAGCACAGTACTTTACTACTTTTACTGTGACGTTCCAGTACTGGGAAACAGAAAGTAAACCTACAAATACCTACAAAAACCTACAATAGTTTTACGATTTGAATTGTGTTGCGTAAAAGTTTGGTTATGAGACTTGACGAGGTATTTCAGATTTCATTTTGTCACTTTTCAAACTATCTGCCAATGAAAAAAATAATAAAATCGAAAGAAAAATGCACCTAAAATGAGAAAATACACACTTCTAAAACCAGTATTTGCGTTATGTTAGTGTAATATAAACCTTTTTGTAGCTAAAATGTAAATTATTTGCGATTCTGGCAGTTTTTTCCTTTCAAATAAACCACAGTTTCCAAATACGACATAAAATTTGCCTTAGAAACACATTCGTTCTACAAAATCCTGTGTTTTGTCCCATGCCTAGTGCTTACCCTCTTCTTTAGCGCCCCCTACAGGAGACGCAGATTAAACATGTGATAAATCGTCTGTTTTCCTCATCCAGTTTTACTAGTGGGAATTCCTCAGTGTTGTATTTTCCAACCGGATTTGAACTCCCGATAACCTTTTTCTCTTGTACAACTTTCTGGAACGAAATCAGGTCAGGCAGGCTTTACAATGTTGAAATCCGTCCCATTTCTGTTGCCTGAGTGAAATTTCAGCTGTATTTTATGATTTTTGGTTCATAGCATTCTCCTCGGGGAATTTTTGAGAAGATTTTTGGAAGCGAACGCCCGGAAAAAGCACAATAATCATTTGTGACGAGTATTTCCAGTTTTTTTTTTTTTTTTTTTGGTTCTATATGTCGGCTTCACCTTTGTCTTGTTTTTTAGTGTCTCAACCCACAATGTTTCTGGGTTGGTACTGTGTAAATACTGGAAGGAAATATGTATATTTTAAAACCTGAAGATTGCGGTTGTGTAAAAATGTTTTTAGAAAAATCAAAGTGAATAAGTTGGGTTAAAGGGTTGTCTGTAAATCTGTACTCAAAGGAATTAACAATTGTTATTACTGAAGCCTAATACATATACCTGAACATGAGCCTGTGTCCTGTGTCCTTTCATTCTGGGTTTTGTTTGGGTCAAACGGCGACAGTAGCTCAGTTGGTAAAGTGTTTGTCCATTGATCGGAAGGTTGGCGGTTCAAATCCCGCTCTTGACTCAAAGATCATCGGTCAAATCCATGGACCCACAGGTTGGCGACTCAGTGGATCTGCTCCCAAAGCTCCAAGAGATGAAAGCTGCTGTGTCCTTGGGCAAAACACTTCACTATTTTATCAGAGCTGAGATTGAACTCGGTGACGCAGTGCCTCGCCTGTCATATTTATCCAATGATTTGTACTATAAAGTCATTTTCTATTTAACTTTGCAATTTTATTCTTTTTTTTTACTCAAAATCCCAGAATTTTTACATTTACCGTTGAAATCCTGAGAAGAGTCGCGTGGTGAGGCACCAGCCGTTCGTGCCTCACATGTTCTGACTGTGCTGTAGTTCAGCAGTGACGCTGCTGCTTTAAGGCTGTGAAAAGGCGCCGGGTGAGGCACGCAGTTACTCTGCCTCATGGTAGGGGGCGCTCATGAGCCCAGGGATTCTTGTAACTCCCACAGAATAGGGGCAGTAAACTACAATTTAGCGTTAGCAAGTCAACTTTAGCAATCTGTTCACTTTCTTCTTGTCTGGCCCTACTTTTTAAATGTATCTTCCTCCATTTAGGAAAGCTCAGTTTTCTAAACTGGACTTTGGGTCGAAGCAGGAGGTTAGAATTAAAGGACCAACGCTAAAGGAGCTAAATGGTTTTCTCCAGACGACGGGACGACAGACTCGCTCTTTTCAAAAAGAGACAAACAAAATGGTAAAAAATTTAATATACTTCAATCCATTGAAAATTGGGGAAACAGATTAAGGATAAAAACAATACAAAACCAGTTTGCTATTAATTTCATACTATTAGAGCTATTTCATACGGACTTCGGAACTTTTATTTTGAAATTTTTTATTCTGTCACTGGGAGAGAAACTGACCCGGGGCCAAATGTGAGACACCGGGTTTATATGTTTGTAAATGTGATTGTGACACATCAGAGCCTCATGAACCTCACACACGTCACTACGCAAAGCCATCACCAGAAAAGTTACGTTTTAACAACTTGTCTGATGTTTTATGTAACCGTGAACTTTCCAACCTGCAAAAACATCGATTTATTGTAAACTAAACGACGATATTACAAACATTGTGTAAGCCATAAGTTTTACAAGTCTAAGGGTTTAAAAGAGTTTGAGTTTTGAATCGTTTTAATGAAATTGTGTCTGGAATCTCAGCCAGAGTTTTCTTAGGAAACTGCAGTGGTGGAAGAAGTACTCAGTTGTGTTAAAATAAAGTAAAAATACACATACTGGAGCTAAAAATACTCCAAAGTATCGCATAGAATCACACGAAAAATCCAATTAAGTAAAAGTATTAAAGGAGCTGTTTAAAAATGTGCTTAAAGAGTAAAAAGTGAAAGTATTTCGTGCAGGTTTTGAGGTCGAATAAAGCTTCAAATGTGATTTTGATAAAGATTTGAGCAGAATTTTGTTCAACAAAAGCAATTGAATTGAGTTTTTTTTCTAGCCGTTTTAATTTTTTGTATATTTGCATTTACTCAAACGTGTTAAAAATAGACCCTCAGCTTAGTAACTGAAGATTTGTAAATGGTCACATTTTTATAAAGGATTTCAAGGAACTACTCGCCCATACGAGGAGCGAGGTGGGCTTAGTGTCTTGCCCAAGGACACAGCAACAGTCATTTGTGGGTCTGATTACAGTGTGTCGAGAGCGGGATTTGAACCACCAACCTTCGGATCATCGAACCGACACTCTTCCAGAAAAGCTACAGTCGTCCACTTTGGTTTCGTATCAAGACAGGAGCTTTATTCAAGTTTATCACAGCAGTTTATTTAAGAAATACAGTAAATGTTTCATTTCAAATATAACTTACACTAATATAACAATTGCCAACAAGTGTGTTAAATACACAACCCCCCAAACAGAAGACATCGTATGAAAACTGGACTAAAGAAAAGTTTCAAAACAGGAAGAACATAACAGAGGAACAGAAGCCTTCACTGCTGCATACTGGACTATCGGCGTCTCCTACCAGACAAAAATTGGTGTTAGTCCAAAACTGGCTACAATTTAAAGGTCCTATATTACCCAGAAATGATCTTTGTGAGCTTCACGTCGTGTGTTAATGTTACCTCCTCAAAAACAGACCTGGAGTTGTGTTTTGTTTCATTCACGTGTTTGCGCAACCCTTTATTATTAGTCTGTCACATCTCCAAACCTCAAAATGCTCTGTTCCACCTTGTGATGTCATGAAGTGGTAGTTTTCATGTTAACAGCTGCACTTTACCTTTAGTTCAGCAGAGACCAGCTGAAATCATCTCATCCAAATGATTCTAGTGAAGGTGTCTGGACTTTAAAAACACTTCCTGTATTACTTCGTGACATCACAAGGTGGAACACAGTGTTTTCCGTCTGAGAGAAGAACTCCAGGTGTAAGTTTGTGTGTGTGAACGAAACGAAACACAACTCCGGGTCCGTTTGCGACGAGGAAACGACGTTGTGACATAGATCAGAAAATGGCGCAATACGGGCCCTTTAAACACACAAAGGAAGATCACAATGCATGACAATAACCACCCATATTTTCAAATCAAATTCATTAGAAACGGCAGAAGAGACGAGCGTGAGCAAAGTTAAGAAGTGTCTCTTTAAGTCCGCCACAGTCTGTAACCAAGGCGACGAAATCAAATAAATACAAAGGCTGATAGATGAGAGTTGATCCTGAGACGCGTATGTAAACCCTTTATTCCCCTTTAAAAACAAAACCTGCTACACAAATGCTATCAATATTAAAACAGGATAAAACGAGGAAGCGTGATGGAAACCAAACCGTGTACAAAGTGACAAAACATTTCATTGACAATAAATTAAAAAAACAAAAACGAGATCGGGTTAAGTTCTGTGGAAAGGCGTTGTGTGGGGGGGGCGGGGCAAGAAGCGGGTGAGGCTCGTGGCACAAGTGTTGAGGTACAAATTGAACGCAAAATTCTGGCTCGAAAATGCAAAAAAGTACTTCCAAAAATTACTGCAAGTAGTAGTAGATATATTTGACCAACAGTATTTGAGAAAAGTTGTAGTCAAGTTGAGATTGGTTGAGGTAGCGCTGGCTAAGTCGTTTCCGCTGTAATCCAAAGTGCCAACCTGCTAGTTTCCTTTTGCATATGGTTTGTTAATTATTTCACCTCCAAGAAGATAAAATATGCACCACAATATTTGAACATTTGGGGAAAAACAATGGGCATTTTTTTACCAAATAAATAATGCCGCCGTTTTTTGTTACATAAAGCGTCGACTTCGGTGAAACTCGTTGTAATGCTCAGTGAATAAACACGTAACATGAGGGGCACTGCCTAGAATGGCCTTGTTCGAACGCAAATGAGCGTGAAATGAAACTGAAAAAAGCACAAACTCATCTCAAAACATAATACTACAAAGGTTTTTCGAGCACCTTTAAAACAGTAGTTGTCAAAAAAAAAAAAAAAATACTTGGCATGAGAACTCACGTGATTTTTTTTGCATATGAAACAAAACATGAATGTAACAAGAGCCTGACACATACAAACTGATTTTCAAGTCGGATTTTAAAGGTATACGGTGTAACTTTTCCATAGAGATGAGCAGAAATGTTCCACCGTATGGCATTAAGACAAGTTACAGGCTAGATCTGCGGAGAAGCGAGCCCGCTCACAGTGAGAAAGGATGTTTTTTTTTTTTTAAAGGCATTTCCGACCCAAGAAATGACCTGTAACTGAATAAATGCCAGACGGATAATGCCATTCTGTGGAACATTCCCGGCAAAGCAAATACGTCTCCATGGAAACGAGCAGATCTCAAAACAGAAAAGTTACACGGCGTATCCTTAAGCGGTTTTACTTCTAAAAAAAATAGCCAAGGGGACCCCAAATAATGATGTACACCTAGTTTTTCATAAAAGTTTAGTTTCGCGACCTTCGTAGTCGTTCGTTGCAGAGCCTGTCCGTTGTCATAGTAACTAATTTCTAAATAAAGTGTGTAATATTTGAATAATTTTCATTTGAGGTTTTTGTAAAAATAAGGCACACGCTAGGCAGTGCAAACTACTTCGTTCCAATTTGTACTGCTTCCAGTTCCTCTGTGGGGTGTGGATGAGAATCTCAGCTTGAGCGAAGGGACAACATTCATACCGTGAGTGGCGAGCGCTACGCTAGCTGTCCAGGGCGCGCCATCTGCTAGGCTAATTCACTATAGCCCCTTCTATATCTATGCTAGCTCCCAGAAGTCTTTGTACAACAGGTTACTGCAAAATTTAAAGGCGTAGTCCGGGATTTTGTAAAGACGGTGCACACATAGCTGCAGTTAAACAAAGTGATATTTTAAAACCTGAAATATTGAAATGTTTAAAATTGTTTAAAAGCGCCATTTACATTTTAATCCAATTGGTCAACACGGTATAATTCATTTTCCATATTTCCTGGATGTGTTTAAATTCGTTAATAATACTTTAATAGGGAGATGCAGTACATATATAGAGTTTGAAATGTTTATAAACCATCTATACTTCACTTCATACCTTATTTTTCCAGCTTTGAGATAGTTTTATACTGAAGAGGCACTGAAAATCAACTTTTAAGAATGATTTTTAACTTATAATTTGCTAAAATGGTCACGCTAGCTTGTTCTCAACATAAAATATCTTAAATTTGTTGGATCGCTCCTGTCACTTCATCAAATTTTGCCAGTTACTTCACAAAATCCTGGACTATCCCTTTAAGAAACCACCTCCCTCCATCTTCTAAGCCACACCCATTTGTCTAAACCTCATAAACTCTAGCCCTGGGTGAGTAGAAATTCCAGCTACTACTATTTAAAAAACATTGAAATTGGCCTAAGTGAGACTTTTTTCCGTTTCTGTTGTAGTTTTGAACATTATCTGTGCCCATAGGTTCTGCTGGTGAGGATCTGAGTGGTTTTCGATGCACCATTTGTGAACGTTACAATACATGGATCACACATAAAAAGAGATGTTATGAGCAGCTGATATGACATCTTCACTCGGTCTGTTGGTTTAATGCTAGTTTAAAGGTGCACTGCGGAACTTTTCTGGGGAAGGGTCAACCCGTAAACTGCATAAAGACGTGGACTAAGTGAGTGTGACGTCACCCGCAGCGTTCGGCTCCAAGTTAAAGACGCTTATCTTCCTTAGCTCCATATTTGGATTTCCGACCGTATCATAGCAACCAAAGAGCCAATCAGGAGCGAGGCTTTTGAAGTAGCCGACCGCTGGTTTAGCAATGTGCCCGTGCTAATTTCTTATGTCGAACGCGGCAGCTAGCGGGTTAGCCATGTCCATTTATATATGTAGAGTCTATAGGTCAAACACTTGCTTGTCTCCATGGAGATGTTAGAATGTTTCACAGTATGGCATTAAACGCATTAGGGTTGCAATAGTGATTATATGAGTGGTCGAGATAATTTTCCGTCTTTTTTTTTTTTTTTTTTTTTTTTTTTTACAATTTTAACAGGCTTAAAACTTATCTCAGTGGAAACGAGGAGGCGACACCATCGGGCCAAGTTACAGGTCAGATCTGTGGTGAAGCAAGCCCGCTCACAAGGTTCTTTTGAGCAATAAAGACATCCGTACTTGAAAAAATACAAGATAGATACGATAAATGCCGTACTTTGGAACATTCCAGACAAAACGATACATCTCCCAAGGAAGTGATGGACCAACCCCCAGAAAAGTTACGTAATACACCTTTGAATTTTAGTTTTTTGTTTTCATAGTAGTCCCAAGAGCAGCATGGAGTAAGAAAGTTAGCACCCGTTTAAGCACCAGGGGTGAAGCATTGAGAGGAACCATCCATAGGAACCATCAGGAGTTTGGTTTTGTTGTTTCGTATGGTAGCGTAGAGTGTGGTCTGGCTAAGTTCCTGAGACGATAGCTAGCACCGTTAAAATGTCTCTTCTTGTTGAGATTTGCCTTGTTGTCATGGAAACCAGAGGAGGCAGCTGATGTTTTGGGAGAATGAGGCGTGGTCCCAAGCTTCCCCTGATCCAAAGTCTGTCACAGGAATGTATCAAAATTCTGGATTCGGGATTCCATGTCCTGCAAGACAAAAAGAAGGGAAAATATGAGGTTATAAATATTTATGGGGAAAATAATAGGGGTTTCATGATTTCTTTTTGTATTTAATTAAATGTTCCCATGCTTGTTAATTAAAAACGGACAATTTGGTTCATGGGTTTCAGCTTCCTGTTTAAAAGGTGCCATTTTTAGGACTTTTGACCCTTAAAAAGGTTTGTTTTGAATCACTAATTTCTGCCACAGTGCTATTTTTTCATATCCATGTTCTGCAAGACAAAAAGAAACAAACAAACAAACATGGGATCATTAAATTATATGGTAAAAAGAACAGAGATTTTAGATTTAATTGCAATAAATAAAATGTTCCTAAGTGCTGGGTTTCAGCTTCCTATTTACGGCAGCCATTTTGAGGACTTGACCATTCATTGGTGGCACTATATAATTTCTGACCACCAGCTTTGCCGGGAATGTTCCACAGTGTGGAATTACCCGTCTTCCCATCTATCTGGAGGTAAGTGGTTAAGTTACAGGTCAGCTCTGTGGAGACATGACTCCAATCTCAGAACATTTTTTCAAGGTCTTTCTTTGGGAGTAAAAACACCTGTAATTTAATACATCTTTTGGCTTCTTTATCCAATTCAGCTTTTTACAACAAAGAATTGATGAATGTAAACCAACTTCAGCCAACTGGAACAGTAAAAAAGTCTTGAAATTAAAGCTTTCTCTGGGTGTGGACCCCCCGACTCCCCTGCTTACCTGTTTTTATACTGTTATATACCGTTTTTATACTGTTATATACCGTTTTTATACTGTTATATACCGTTTTTATACTATTATATACTGTTTTTATACTATTATATACTGTTTTTATACTATTATATACAGTTTTATACTGTTATATACAGTTATACTTGTGGCTGTTGTTGTTGTGAACCTCTAGAATGTTCAGCCTTTGTACAACTGGTTGAAATGATGTTTTATTTTTGTCAAATATGAATACATGGTACTGAAGTGGCGAGGCCCCAACGGCAAATTCTGCTTAGGGCCCCCTGAAGGCTAGGGCAGTCAAAGCAATAACATCTCCATGGAGACCGCTACAATAAAGGTTACACTGTGCACCTTTTTCCAGGTTATTTTTCAACATTTTTCTGTATTGTTCTAATATGCTTGTGTAGTTTTTGCCAGACAGTATGAAAAAAAACATTGAAACCACAATAGAGAAAATAATTACATTTAATTAATTACATTTGCTGTAGTGTTCATTTAATTACAGCTCTTACACCTGAGATAAATTGCATTTTATTCTGTGAGCTTCATAAATACTCCCTGATTAGCCTCGGAAACGTCGACGTAGCAACTCGCACCCCTGCAATAACATTTTAATATCGCTCCACAGCAAACAACAGCTTAGAACGGAGTGATAAATGGAGGGAAATAAAGAGGAAAGAAGGAAGGATGAGATTCCCAGTGTGAAAACAGCGGCGTTTGACACTGAGTAAACGTGAGCGGGGCTGCCGAAGGAGAGACAGAGGAGAGATGGATGAGGGGAGAGTGGAAGGAGGAGGTAAAGAGTGATAAATGCCTTTGAGAAGCAGCTACTGTGTTTGTGTACTCGTCTGAGCGGCTGCGTTAGAGTCACCGGTAACACAAGAACCAGGGAAGTGAAAGAGATTTAACTACCCATACAGAGACAGACGGGAGCTGTAGTCAGGGCTAGTGTCACGATACTAACATTTCAAACTCTATTTCGATACTAAGGAACAGACTTGATACTCGATACAGATCCCGATACCACGATAATAATAAAAACGCTCTTTCTTTAGACATTATAATGTGATTTTCAACATTAAATGGTAGAACTTTCTTTTATGTGGCCTTATATCTGGGTAATCCTTCCAGGGGTGTACACTAGTCTGTGTGTCTTATACTTGCTCTGATACAGCTCAAGATTATTCTAAAGATATTCAGGAAAGGTTCATTTCTGTCCTGTGAATGTGACTTTTTTAATACTGATACCTGCTCAAATAAGTATTTAGTTTCAATACTAGTTTTAATATCGATTAGTCTTAGATACTACTGACAGCCCTAGTGTGGTAATAACAAGCAACTTTGAATGGAATGTTTTAAGAAATGTATTTAATTTAGAAGGGATGGTATGTACAATTTAAAATTTTAAATATATGATATCTGTCCCCATATACAAAGCTCAAAATCAAATATAGCTGATAACAGTTCTAACGCTGATTTATTCTTAATTACAAAATGATCGGACATAATGACCAAGCTGTTTGTAATAATTTTTTGGTTCTGAAAATGATTATCCAATCCATGAGCCTCACATGACTCTCTCATTTGGGTTGCCAGTTTAAATACAGAAATCCAGTTGATTTAAGCCCAAAAGAACTCTCTCCAACCTGAATCCTCACTACTAAAACCACAGCCCCTGCAGACAATCATGAATCAGTGCTAGTGCAGCCTCTGCAGCTCAGTGAGTGAATTCTGGAGGTTCAGAGCTTTCACATGAGGCTTGTCCAGATACAGAGAATGATAAAAACGTGTATGTGACCATCTGCAGGTTAAGGCTCTGGTAACTCATGATCAGTTGTGAGTGTAAAGTTGGTCTTGGTTGGACTTTTGCGTGAACAGGACGTATCCATCACTACTGAATGTTTTATTTGGATCCATTTTGTGTTTTTTCTTGAGTTTTTAAACTACGAGCAGCGACAGTTTCATTAAAGCCACACTGATTTAAATAAAACAACATTATCTCCATTAGACAAGCCTCAAGGTGGAGCCCTACAGTTCGATGTTTTGCTTGGCGACACAATGGAAATACAAAAACTAGGATTGAACCACAGACTCCCATCAGTAAAGGTTATAGCAGCCGATATCAGGCCGTTTATCACATCCTACAATGTGTTTTTTAGAAAAGTTTGATTAAAATCCAAGTCTTGTCAATTAAACGTCACATTAAGTTTCAGAGCTCAATCATCGTCATGCGTCTGTCCAGAGGAGGAGTGGCACTTATTATGTCAATCTGTCGACATCTTTACATAAATGTTTATCATATTTTAATACTTTAACTTTAAAACTGTAATGAAAACTTTTAAACTGTCCCCTGTAATTGGCTTCATCGTTAGTGCAGCCATTATTTTGGGGAATTAGTAATATAAAAACTGGAAAGCAAGCAATTTACTATTATTAATTAGACACAATGAGTAACAGACGCAAGAGATACTAATGCTGTGTTTTTAATTATGAATAAAAGTACAGCAATTTAGAATATATTAACAACTGAATGGGTTTACCAAATTGTGAAAATAAAGGTTTCAGATACAATTACAATAAACTAAATGTTCCCGTGTGTGGCAATTTAAAACAAAGTGTTGGGTTTAGCTTCCTGTTGAAAGCCGCCATTTTGAGGACTTTTGACCATTCAGCCATGGCACTATGTAACTTTTCTGACAGACGGTATTTTGCTTGAAATGTTCCACAGTATAGGGCATTGCCTATCTTCATGGAGATAAGTGGTCACGTTACAGGTCAGATCTGTGGAGAGGTGACAGGAAGGTATTTCTTCAGCAGTAAAAACACCTGTAATTTAATAAATGCAGGACTGATAAGTACTGTGGAACATTCTAGCCAAAGCAATGACATCTCCATGGAGACAAGCAGGTAAACCGCCATAATAAAAGTTACAGTGTGTAGCTTTTTTCCATGTTCCAGTACCAAACTTTACAACATATTTCATAAAACTGCTGAATGGGTTTATCAAATGTGTTTTTGTGTGACACTGGAGTTAGTGGTGGACCAGTTTTCTACAAATTTGTTTTTTATTGCAGTTTGCAAATCTGAAATTTAATGGCTGCTTGTGATGATAGAGCGTGTGTTATTAAGCCAATTTGAAGCCTATTTTTTTCCACAAAGTTCTTTTAAATAGTTTACCACCATTTGCAGAAGTCTCAAAAGAACAGAACAGTCTGCTTTTACCACTTCAGTAATTGGTTTACAGGAGTCTGCGCGCACTGAAAGAAGAAACTATTATAATATTTTGCTGCAAATTAGTCATTTTAAATGGTCACAATTAAAAGCCCTGTACCTGATTTGCCTATTTGAGTAAAATGTGACTTTCCCCAGTACAGACAGATTGTATAAGCAGCTCTTCAGGTCAAAATAAGTCTGGATCAGAATAGAAGAATTTAGCATTAGCATCTTATTGTCAGATAATCATTACCTGACCTGCCACTCAATTCCACTTTTTTTTTTTTTCATGTGAGCAGCCATGTTTTTTTTTGTTTTAATTTTTTTTTTACACGAATGGATCATACATCTCTCTGATTGGTTAATCTACCTGTCAATCACGCCCTCTAAAACATAATGCGGCACCAGCACTCGTCTTTGCAAATTTCTGTCAAAGCTTGTGGTTCTGGCTAGACAAGTAAAGATAATCAGGAAGTGTGTATTAGCATTGTAATATTAGCTTTTTTTTTTTCCTTTGCATGACGGCAAAGCTCCAATCTGGCCTCTTGAGTTGTGAAAAATGCTTAAAACTCATGATGGTGAATAATTAGGAGGCACAGAATAATTAGGGTAAGTGAAAATAAGGTTTAAAGGAATAACTTATTCACTTTAAAATTTTTTTTCAGGTAAAAAAAAAAAAAAAAAAAAAAAAAAAAAAAAGATACAGCAAATTTAAACTAAAAAGGCTGCAATTTGTTAGCCAATAGAATTTTTTTCTTCGGTAAAAAAAAATCATGTTTTCACAGAAATTTTCTAGTAATTGAAATACCAATGTTTTTAAAAATATTTTTATACAGCCCTTTTCCACCTTCCAAAGTGCTTTACAGGGGGGCGGGGGGGTAATCGCCTTGCCCAAGAACACAACGACAGCGTTCATTTGTGGGAGCTGGAATCGCACCGCCAACCTGTGGGTCAGTGGATATGACCAACCAATGACGTCAAGATTTGAACTGCCAACCTTCAGATCAGTGGACAAACACTCTACCAACTGAGCGACTGCCGCCCCAGCATTCCAGATAAAGCAAAAAGATCTCCATGGAGACAGAATGTAGTGTTACACAATCCACCTTTAAATACATAAAGGACACATTATGCATAGTCACCTTTTATGAGCCCTTAAACACATTATAATGGTTTTCTGTCATCAACTATTTGTATTTTGGTTGATTCAGCCCCATTTTCTACCAGCAGCACTCAGCATTTTAAGGTCACAAGCTGAATCTGACACTACAATTGGCACAAACTTCACCGTCTCCATTACAGCTTCAATTAGGCACTTAGCACGTTAGCATGCGCCCACAGGTAATAGCACCAGGTCAGTAGCTGTAAAAAAAACCACACCAAGCGCCGAGGTGTAGGTGAATAAAAACATGACTAATTTTAAAAAGTGCCTGAAAGCTTCGGCTCTTTGGATGCTTTGTGACATAATGGTTTTAAAAGGACACACATTACGTAATCTACTTCTGCTTCACTTTTAGACAAGCATTCAGTCACCTTCGGATAAGCTTTTCATATTTTCTAACTTAAAATAACATCTGCATTTGGAAAACAAACACCTTCAGTTTCCAAAGAAGTGTTTAGATGTTGGAGCTCCCTCTGCTGTCAGCAACGGGAATGAACAACCATGAAATAAATTAACATACATACTGTGTTAATAGAGCGGTGCCTTCATTGTGAACACAATTTGACAGTTCAATGAATGAGGTGATGGCTTTAAAACTGCATAGGAGAATTCTGGAGTTTTACCTATGACGCAACAATCTGGGTAAAATTGTGAACGGGGCATTTTTGAGTGCTCAGCGAACACGCTTGGATTAATGGATTATGAAACAAGTGTGAATGAAACAAAATACAACTCCAGGTATGTTTTTGATGAGGAAATGACAATAAAACCTAGTTAAAAGCTCAAAGAGATGATTTTGCGGAACATGAAGCAGCCTTGAACACTGCGGTAGAGCCTGGGTTCTCCATACTCTGCTCCCACATAAAAAACTGCTCTGCGTCGTGATGCTTTTTCTGTGATCTTCAATACATCAGCTTGTGGACCTTTTTCACATTGTTACCGTGGGAACACTGAAGGCTACAGAAACACCTGAGAGACTAACAAGCTTTACATCATGCATTATAAAACACACAGGCTGTATTGTATATGGGGATATAGAAATAGACGGGTTTGTTCTGGGTAATCACTACTGACTGCGCTATATACATCAAAATCGCATTGATCTCACAGCCCTGTGGTGAACCCTGTTGGTAAATATAAAACTTTTGAAGGGCCAAAGAGAGGTTAAGTCTGACTGTCTGAACAGTCATTTAGGGACATGAATACTACTCATTTATAACTCTACTTTCTGTAATTTAACATACATTTCTACTTGATGAACTATTAAAGGTGTACTTTTTTTAATGGGATATCAGTTGCCTGCTTGTCTCCATGGAGATGCTACTGCTTAGCTTGGAATGTTTCACAGTACTGCTTTAAACATAGCTATCTTGTGTAAAAAATAAATACATTAGATTGTTTTTATTGCTCAAAATAGCTTGCGGGTGTAATCTCTCAGTCATTCCAGGTATGATCCATAGTAAAAGAAAATTTCAATTGTGTCAACTGGACAAAAAAGGTGTTTCAGTGAAGACGTTTTGCTGCTCATCCAAGCCACTTCTTCATTTCTGGTCAGATTATTGGTGGACACTGCCTTGTATCTGTCTGAAGGGAGGAGCTAACTACCCTGATAGTGGTTAAAGTAGCTCAATAAACCTACTTAAGTGTAAACTGTGTCTGAGTCATATTTTGAATAATCATTAAGGCCTCTAAAGGGAGCTCTCACACCTATTAGCATACTGGCTAGCACTATTGTTTTCCTTGTTTTGATTTAGGTCTGAGAATGGAGTTAAATGTCTAAGGGTCCCATTCCCGAGCAAAGATACCTTGGAAAAATGCATTCTTACTAAAAATGGGCTCGCTTCACCATAAAACTGGACTGTAACTTAACTTTAATACCATACAGTTACATATTACACCTTTAACTTTGGACTTATTACAGAGCTTACACTTAACACTACCTGTAAATTGTGCCTAACTTTGGACAAATTCTCCCTAGTGTGATCATTAGTATGTTTTAGAACTGTACTTTTTGTAATTTGAAACATATTTTTCTACTTTACTACAAAAATTGCTTCTTGATTGGTGTAAAACTATAATTTATATTTACAACAGTAGTTATTATCCCACCAAATTAAGTCAAAATTAGAGGAACATAAAAACCAGCCATACTCACTTTACACCACTTTTGGAATTGATTGAAGAAACAGTTAATCAAAAAAGCAACTAATTAGATTCTGAACTGTGGAAGGATGGAGCGGAGACGTTCATCTGATCTACAGAGGCTTTTAAACTTTAATCACAAAAATAAATGATAGGTCTATACGGCCTCCTATATTAAACAAAATTGACTCTTGTGAGGTTTAAGCCATGCTATAATACTGTTACCTCCTCAAAAACATACCTGGAGTTACTGTTGTTTTGTTTCATTCCCACATGTTTCAGTAATCCTTCATTATTAGTCTGTTCCACCTTGTGATGTCATGAAGTGGTAGTTTTCAAGTTGACAGATACATTTTACATTTGGTTTAATAGAGCTTGGCAATTCCAGGGAAGAAATTATCCAAATAATTCTAGTATGGAGTTTAAAAACACAGTGGAGAACTTCCTGTATTGCAACATGACATCACAAGGTGGAACAGGGTTTGTGTGTTAAACACGTTTCCTCATCACAAACATACCTGGAGTTGTGTTTTCACAGATTATAACAGATCAGAAAATAGCACAATTTCAAAACTGATTTCAATTGGATCTTTTTTCCCATAATAAAGCAACTATAGTAACTGTATTTTGACAATCATAATAGTGAACTTAACCTCAGCGTAAAATATGTAACTTTCAGGAGGTCTATTTGGTGCATATTTCCACAGAAATAAAAAGTTAAAATCATACTTCAGAACACATGTTTTTGTATGCTGTTACGATATATATATAAAACAGCCAATATTAATAAATAAGCTTTTTTTTTCAGTAAACAAAAAAAAAAAACTTAAAAAAAAGTAGATTTTTTGGGGTGGTTGGGCAAAAAAAAGTGACATACTGTAGCTTTAAAAACATAATGTACATAAAAAAAAAAAAATAGTCAATTTTTTGGGGCGGTCTGCAAAAAAGTGACATACTGTAGCATCATGTACAATAGAAAAAAAAAAAAAAAAAACAAATAGTCATTTAATAAATACTCATCATAGCCCTATTCATATTAACTAACTCTGGTAGAACACTGTTATAGTGCATACTGTTATTGTGTCCTTGGGCATGACACTTCACCTCCCTTGCTTCCAGTGTACATGTATTTTCCATGCACATAATGACATGATAAACCTTGCGTCAGTGTACACCGGAGGCTAATCATCACTAACCCGAGAGAAAAGGCTGCACCTCCGGCACAAACAGCAGCAGTCTGACAAGATGAATTTTAAGATTTTTTTTTTGGGGAGTTGGAAAAAGCAAAAACTCAGGATATAAAAGCTAAATTGCCAGAAAGGAGCACTGAAAAGACTTGAAAAACATCAGGTTAGCAGCTCTAATTAAAGTAATTTTGCCTGTCAAAAATATTTTAAATTACCTTTGCGGCCACAATCACTTCAAACTGTGTTCCCTTACGCACTGATTTCCTCTTTTAACTGAAACTAATTAGCTCTATCTGGTATTCGCTCTGAATTTGAATGCAGAGGTTATAAGGGCAAAATAACACTGGGTTTTTTTTCCCCGAGAATGAAAAAAGCGAGGGAGCGAACAATCTTGCTTTATTGTGTCTCAAAGAAAAGCAGTATTTCACGACTTCCTGACAACCACGACCCAGGAGGATAAAAGCCGTGGCTCGATTCATTTACGGTGTAGACAGGACTGCACTGCCAGCCCTGTGATCTGATCCTCTCCATACACTGGTTCAACATTTATACAAACTGCTTTCAAAGGCGGCCTTGAAAGAACCGTTTCCATTTAATTGTAGCAGGCAGAGACCAAAGCGAGTTTAGTGGTTTATTTTAAGTGTAATATGGTACAAGCGAAAAGCAAATTGAGATCAACAGGATCAGGCCAAGATGTTGTAGTTTATAAGTTTATCAAAAGTAATATCTGTGTGATTTTATAAAGATCAGGCAATCTACTGCTACAATTACATTTCTTGTGATGCAATTGTGGGTGAACTATTGAAAGCAGACCTATCGTGCTTGTGTCTGCTGTATCTTTATAATCTATGGCACCCGTTTAGCATTATGTCGTCATCGATTAAAAAAAACTAATTCAAGAACAAAGTAGGTACAGAACCGGTGGCGGTGAAAATGGGGGTTGATCGGCAAAATGACGTCTTGAAAATGCGCAAGTAAAAACTGCTCAAACATGCACGAATCACTCCAAATACAACTCCAAGAGGGGAAATAGTGAGGAGAAACAACTATAACATGGTTAAAAGCTCTAAAAAGTCAAGGCAGCCAGGAATTTTCCGCAGTACTGCTTTAAACGCATCTATCTTGCATTAAAATTAATAGATTAGATTGTTTTTATTGCTCAAAATACCTTGTATGTATGTGTAACATGTATTCTTACTAAAAGTTGGCTTGCTTCTCCATAAAACTGAACTGTAACTTGCCATACTGCATGTGGAACATTCCAGGACATGTGCATGGAAACAAGCAGGTACTAGAAAAGTTACATAGTACACCTTTAACTTTACTCTCATGACAGAGCTTACAGTTATTGGGAGACTTTCTATGTGGGCAGATTAGCATTAGGTAGTCAGTATATCATATTAGAGGTAGCAATTAACATCAATATGGTGTAGGTTGTAGTTCATGGGGAGGCAGTGGCTGAGCGTTATAGTGCTGCCCAGAAACCCAAAGGTTGCCAGTTCAAACCCAGCTCTGAATAGCGTGACATACTGTTACTGCAAGGTACTGCTTGGGAAACACACTTCACCTATCATGCCTATGCCATATTTCCATTAGATAGTCCTTAGATCGCTACTACAGAAACAACAGCTAACACAATGTAAAGCGCTTTGAATATTCTCAGATGTACTATATACATCAAGACATCATCATTACAAACTGTACAATGACCCAAGCAAATATAACTTGGACCCACAACGCTGGATGTTGAACTGCATAAACACAGCTAAACACGATTTACCGTTCTTGCGACGCAGGCGATGGTTAAAGGTCAAAGACTGGTGGAAAATCTTTAATGGTTTTCTGTGACGGACAAAACGTAATAATAATTCTGGGGCGATCTGAAGGTCAATTTGTAGCTGTTGTGTTATTGTCTAAGGTCCCTGTGGCTTTAGCTGGAAGCAGGCTCCAGTCCTCTCCATCTCTAAAGGTCAGCTCTTCTGGATGACTGAAGCGCGGCGAGCCCAAGAGAAGGCTGTCCGAGTACAGAGAGACAAATGTAGACATGGGCTATATTTCATTCACGTGTCAACAGCAAACAGTACCACACACAGTTACAGTAAATGAATGGAGTTACGTCGAAGCCTTGTGTCTTTCTCTCGGGGCGTTGAGATGACTTGCTAGTTGCTGGCTCGCGCTTAATAGGAGTTTGTGTACATGTAGCCTCCGTTGCCATAGCAATTAACAAATAAAAACAAAATATTGAGTCTTTTGATGAGTGAAAAGTCCTGAAAATGGCACCTATCAACAGGAAACTGAGTTGGTGTTTGTCAGAATGTGATGCCACACTGCCAGATGGGGGGCAAGAGCCAGTTTTCCCTGTTGATTATGTGGTACTTTTATGAGCAATATTCACAGAGGTTGACCAGACCATTTCCATTTGTGACCTTGGGCTTGCAAAATCATAACAAAAATAAGCATTTTAGCGATACAGCGGTCCCTCGTTTATCGCAGGGGTCACGTTCGCGGATTTCACCTATTGCGGGATAAATTTCGAAGTAGTCAGCTTTATTTTTTACAATTATTCTATATGTTTCTTGGCTGTAAAACCCCTCACCACACACTTTATACACTTTTCTCACACAGGCATTAACATTTTCTCACATTTCTCTCTTGTTTAAACTCTCTCAAAGTTCAAACCTTTGTCGGTGACTTTGTCGGTGCAGAACGTTTCATCGACATTGTGGGTTTTGTCGGGGAGAAAACTTGCAAACATACAGCACTTAAGAGTCACACTGTGATCCAACAGTCCCTCAGCCAATCAGGACACAGAACACAATGGTCTACAGTCCCTCAGCCAATCAGGACACAGAACGCAATGCAGGTCCATGTAAATAAAAACATGCAAATTTCACAAAAAAAAATCTGCAAAAAAGCGAAACCGCGAAAGGTGAACCAAGTTATAGCGAGGGACAACTGTAACCTGCTCCCATCATCATGTCATTATTAAATTCAATGGCCATAGCTGCCCTGGGGCTAACTGAAAGAGATGCGGATACCAATCTGCGTCAAGGGCTTTTCTGACCATCTTCATACAGGCAAAGACTGAAGTGTCTTGTTCAAAGGCACAACAGCTCTACGCAGTGGTTGGAACTATGATTCTACCACCTAAGCCAATGTAGACTGGTTTAAGTTGAAGTTACACTTGGAGATGTTATTGCTTTGCCTGGAATGTTTCACAGTATGGCATTAAACTTATCTAAAGAAACAAGAACGTGATGGACCAACACCAGAAAAGTCACATGTCACACAGTGCATCTTTAATTTATAAGTAACGGTCCCCAGAGTTTCAAACCTAAAGTCATGTAGGGATTTAAATCTTTTCAGGTAGTCTATGTAATGTCCACATAAGACACATGAACCCAACCTGTGTGTGTGAACAAAAACACAGGCAAACAAACCACGTGCCAGACAAGCTGACATTTCTCCTCTCGCATCTCCAATTTGGGCTGGCAGGATGAAGGGTAGCCCAGCCGCACCACCTGGCAACCGCTCCCCTCTGCTTCTGCCCCTCTCCCCTCTGTCTCTGCCCCTCTCCTCCTCTCCCGCCCTGACAAACTGACAGCAGCTTCTATATACAGGGTAATACAGGACAGGTAGGGGGGCTTAGCATACAACTACACAACAGGCTGGATAGGGCAAAATGTAGAGCTGCAAAATCTCAAATGTGACCAAAAACGTGACATCCAACTTGTAGTATTTTCTTAGTTGCAGTGATGTACCTGGCAACCGGGTCTCCTACCCTCCTCTTCTGCACTGACAAACTGACAGGAGCTTCTAGATAGAGGGTAATACAGGGCCAGTGGGTAGAGGGCTTAAAAACAGGCTGGATAGAGCAAAAATGTAGAGCTACATAATCTCAAATGTGACCAAAATTTTGACAACCACTTACAGAATTTTTTGGTTGCTCCGATGTACCTGGCAACCGCTCCCCTACCCCCCTCTCCCGCCCTGACAAACTGACAGCAGCTTCTATATACAGGGTAATACAGGACAGGTAGGGGGGCTTAGCATACAACTACACAACAGGCTGGATCAGGCAAAATGTAGAGCTAGAAAATCTCAAATGTGACCAAAAACGTGACATCCAACTTGTAGTATTTTCTTAGTTGCAGTGGTGTACCTGGCAACCGGTCTCCTACCCTCCTCTTCTGCACTGACAAAGTGACAGGAGCTTCTAGATAGAGGGTAATACAGGGCCAGTGGGTAGAGGGCTTAAAAACAGGCTGGATAGAGCAAAAATGTAGAGCTACATAATCTCAAATGTGACCAAAATTTTGACAACCAACTTACAGAATTTTTTGGGTTGCTCCGATGAACCTGGCAACCGCTCCCCTACCCCCCTCTCCTGCTCTGACAAACTGACAGCAGTTTCTAGATACAGGGGAATACAGGGCAGTATAGTGGGCTTAACATACAACTACACATCAGGCTGGATTGAGCAAAATGTCGTGCTACGAAATCTCAAAAGTGCATTCACGCTTAGGACGAGGTAGGTTAAGTAAGTGTCTTGCCCAATCATTCATCTGTGGGAGCTGGAATCGCACCGTTGACATGTGGGTGAGCGGATTGGACCACTCAACCAATGATGTTTAGGTCAAAAGCAGGATTTGAACTGCCAACCTTCGGATAAGTAGACAAATTTCGTTTTCATTTAAATGTCGTCGTTATTTTTACTCATTAACGATTCATAGATTATTACAAATAGGCACCAAAATACACAAACGCATTTTAACCGAGCAAAGCATTACTTGTAGATGTTCATCATTTAATTGGGTGGTGCCTCATTTGAATACATCTATATGCATAATTATGATAAACAGCGCGCCCGACCTCTATCGTTACATAAGCATTATGTATCAAGTAAACAAGACAAAGTGACCTTGTAATGTCACTTATAAACCTCTCTTTCAGGTCTATTGAATACACGGATGTTTCTCCTCAGCTAATTAAACTCAGCTTTGAATACTTCTTACCAAACACGCAACACATTGAGGCGACAGTAGGTCAGTTGGTAGAGTGTTTGTCCACTGATCTGAAAGTTAGTGGCTGAAATCCCTCATAAAAATCATTGGTAGAGTGGTCAGATCCATTGACCCACAGGTTTGCAAAGCGATTCCAGCTCCCGCAGATGAATACCGTTGTCGTGTTCATGGGCAAGACACTTAACCCACCTCGCCCCCATAGTCTGTGTACACTGGTGCGTGAATGGGTGAGTGGCTCCTTGATGTAAAGAGCTTTGAGTGCCTTGAAGGTGGAAAAACACTATATAAATGCGACCACTGAACATTTACATATGCCAGTGATTTTCTGCAGGTCTAGTACATAATTTAGAGTAAAACTTGAGTTTTTGGGGTAGTACTTGTTAAGAACTACTTGTGATCGTGGTGTAGTACTATTTAGATCCAATACCAAGTAATATACCAATGAGTTTTGTATTGAAATGCATTAAAACTAGTCTATGTTAAAGAAAGGCTAACATCTATTGCTAGCTTCATTCTAACTAGAAATGAGCTAAAAATTAAATATATCTGACAGCAATTTTTGAGAAAGTATTGATATTTTTGATGGTTTGATGCCTCAGTCTAAATGGTATCGATCGGCACATCACTAATTTGACCTGGATTTTGCCCTAGTATATTGATCTTATTTGGCCCCGCCCACTTTTTTTCCGTAAATGCAACTAAACCGCGCTTTCTTTGTAGAAGCACTTCTGGTTAAGTGGAAATCTTTCAGTGAAGAGTTTGGAAAAAGTTTTGGCGCTGAAATATTATATAAAGTCGGTTGGTTTGTGTCAAATGTTCAATGTTTATGTGCAACAACAAGTCAACACTGCACCGATTCTCTGGGAAGCTTTAAAACGGCTCTGTTGTCCCTATAGAACCTATTTGCTGTCAAGCTCGGCAGCTCCATACAAAATAATACAACCCAAATGACGATGGCGGCGCCCACGGCAACTTCAGGAATAAGGTGAATACTGTTTTGTGTTGTGGTTTGAAGACACATTACTTTTTGTACCATAGTATTCTACAAAAAAATGTGTTGCCTTGTCTTGTTATGGACCTGGTTTAAATCCAAATCTGTTCTTAAGTTGTATTTGAGGTTGTATTAATGAATAGATAAAGCGTCTGACCTCCAGTAGCCGTGTCTTGTCGTAGTCATGGCGATGCAGGTAGATGCTCTGACTGAGCACAGAGTACAGCCGCTCCAACTGCTCCACACTGAAGCAATGGCTCTTCTTTACCACCAAGTCCAGTAAGACCTACAAAACACACAAAAATATTATTAATTTAAGTTTGTTATGTCAACTTTCTGATAATACTTAACACATACACAAAAATATATTCACCATTTCCCCTACTGTAAACTGACAAATCCCAGTCCCAATATTCAGTTCAAATGTACTTCACCCAAAGGTTTAAGAGTGATTGTTGCCATGGCAGTTACCAATTCAAAACAAACTACCATTTGAATAACATCTTCATGAAGACAAGCAGGGAGCAGGCCCTCCACCAGAAAAGTTGCATAGTGACCTATTAAAAACGTGACTATTTTTGGCTTTGTTCTATAATTATTTCAGGTAATATTAATCATGAGTTTCAACTTCAAGTGGAGGACTTCAAGTACCTCTGGGTTTTGTTCATGAGTGAGGGAAGGATAGAGCGAGAGAATGACAGAGGGCTGTTGTGGTAAAGTTGGAGATGAGTCGAAAGGCAAAGTTCTCGATTTAGCGTTCCTACCCTCACCTATGGTCCCTGGTTTAGTCCTGGTTTAGATCTATGTTCCTACCATCACCTATGGTCATGAGCTTTGGGTAAAGACCGAAAGAACAAGAACGCGGATACAAGTGGTCGAAATGAGTTTCCTCTGTAGGGTGGCTGGGCGCTCCCTTAGAGATAGGATGAGAAACTTGGTCACACGGGAGGAGCTTGGAGTAGAGTCGCTGCCCCTCCAAATGGAGAGAGCCAGCTGAGGTGGCTCGTGCATCTGCTCAGGATGCCTCCTGGACACCTCCCTGGGAGGGTGTTCTGGGCATGTCTCACCAGGAGTCGGGGGAAAACCCAGGACATAGGAGAGGGACTATGGCTTTCGGGTGGCCTGAGAACGCCTTGGGGTCCCGCTGGAGGAGCTGGAGGAAGTGTCTGGGGTGAGCAAAGACTGAGAGTCCTTGGTTAGACTGGTGCCCAAACCACCCGGCCCCAGATAAGTTGAAGAAAATGGATGGATGGATGTCAACTTCCTGTTTATTTACAACATTTTTAAACATTTCACCACATAGCACACCTTAATTCAAGACACATATAATTTTACTTCAACTGTTCAACATAGCTTCAACATAGATTTTTATGTAACATCAGTAATTTATAATATACCTAGACTATATAATGGCGTCTCATTTCTCTACTGTTAATTACTCATGGAATAAATGCACGTACATAGGAGGACTATTGAAATAAATAGGTGCTGACAGGCGCGAGGGACATACTGGTCACACAAGCACCGCTCTCATGTTATTGAATGCAGATGTAGCCTTTGGAGGTCAGTTGGATTCAAAAGCAATTATGATCGCACTGACAGCTAATTAAGGCCAATCATAACGAGACGCAAGTTTACATTTCACTGCTACTTTAATTAAAACAATCTGGACAGCGAAAAGCCCTTTTAATTGACCCAGTCCTGGTATTTTCGTTTAGCCATTTGTCAGTTTAAATAAGCAGCTCATCAGGATGCAAAGTCTAAAGAGAGCAAAAGGTGCAGTAATTAAAGTCACAATCGACCGCATCGAAGCAAACAGAGAAATGTGATTAGAAATTAAATGCGTTTGTATGCGTGACGGCAATACTGACCAAGCGAGAAAAGCATATAAGCTGGTAGTGTCATCATTAATAAAACACAAGTTATTTGTCAAAGGCACTAATCAGACGACGTGGAGGAGAGATAATTATGACGAGCATATGAAAAATTACACGAGGGAAAAAACCCAAAACAGCCATATTCCATCTGTCTGTGATTTAAACGCGAAAACAGTCTTTATAATCACATTTATGGGCAAAATCGTTTAAAAGACGCAATATGAAATGAAAAAAGATATTGCAAATAAATAAACAAAATGGGAAATGGTCACTTTTTTATACAGTGTTTTTCCACTTTCTAACACATTCACCTACACATTCATACACTAGTTTACACAGACACAGGGGGTGAGGGGAGTTTTGCTCATGGACACAACAACAGTATTCATTTGCACGAACTGGAATTGCACTGCCAACCTGAGAGTCGGTGGATCTGACGCCTTTATTGATGATGTTTATGTCGAGAGCAGGATTCAAACTGCCAACTTAAGATCGGTGAACAAACACTATCGAGTGAGTAACAAATGCATAAATAAACACATTGTAATCTGTGTGATCTTTCCTTTAAATAACCCAATTATTTTTCAAAGTTTCGTCTTTTCTATTACATTAATGGTACAGTAAGTAACTTTTTGGAGGTGACGTATGATTCCATGGAAATAGAAAGTTAGAACTGTACTTTGGAACATTTTCCTTGGAGATTGTTACATTTTATGCCATAATGTGGAAGATTATAGTCAAAACAACATTTCCATGGAAACAAGCAGGGGGAGGTCAAATAAAGAGTCAGGTTTGTGGAGATGCAAGCCCGCTCAGAGTAAGGATGCATGTTTTTCAGTGTTATTAATACAACCAAAAAACAAAAACACATTTATTTGACTTTAAAATGTTCTAAAATGTTGCATACAGTGGCTTTAAGTAATGGTATCGTCTCTTTAGTACAGTTTTCGACTTCTCTACCCCCCACCCAATCCAGCAGTCATGTTCCATCAGGTTTTTAACTAAGTTGCTTTGTGGACTACTTTTATTCCTCAGACAGGAAATCCAACTCTCATAAAGTAAAAGTTATCAAAAACAATCAAAAACTTTTACTCTACACCTGTGTCCCTCAAGAACAATTTGGAGATAAACGCAACAGCAAACCAACGGCCATCTGTCTTATTCAAACGCAAAGAAAAAGCAAATCTAATTAACTTTACTCAAATATTGTTTCTTTAAGATAAGCCATAAAGGGGTTTATTTGACATTTTTCTGTAGATGCTGTCAGAAGAGTCACTTTTGGAAAATCACTGCGTTCCTGAATCACCCAATCTCTCACTATAATAACAGGAACATTTAAATGAAAGTAAACTTTTATAATTCAGCCAGGGTCATGTCCAAGTACGGCTGCAAAAACAGGGACAAAAATTATAATTAATCAGATGATAAATAAGTACAGTACTTTTAAAATATGCTTAAAAAGTTGTATTCTAAGTAAAAGATGTAGGCATCTCTACTTAAGTACATTTGGGAGTGGATACATTATACTTTTACTTCACTACATTTGAGAGCAATATCTGTACTTTCTACTCCACTACATTTTTGAACAGGACTGAAAAGTAAAAGTATTTTTTATTATTGGCTGAGACCTGCTCAAAAGGCTGAGGGTGGCTCAAATCTGTATGAAAATCACTACATTTGAAGCTTTACTAACTCAAAATCTGGGCAAAATACTTTTTCCTCTTTAAGTACATTTTTAAACAGGTACTTTAATATTTTTACTTTAGTTTTTTATATGTGATACTTTTATTTGTACTTGTTTGCTCCAGTACCTCGACTTTTACATAATAACAGTATTAAGTACTTCTTCCTCCACTGTTGTACACATTAGACTTGTGTATTTGCTTGTACTTATTCCCTCGTTGGTTTCTCTCCATGTTCTGTCTTAAAGTGCATTTGCTTTGCTCCCGGAAACCCCGTGTTTAGATCAAATTGCTGCTTTTGTTATTGTTTGAGACCTGCTGACCTGAGAGATTTATTTTTTAACACTTTGTAACATAGTTTGAGCAAACAAAAATATACAAAAGACATATTATATTAAATTGTTTCTGTTGAATAAAAGCACAAATCTTTATCAAAATCACTACATCTGAAGCGTTATTAAATCCCAAAATCTGAGAAAAAATACTTGTACTTTTTACTCTTTAAGTACATTTATAAACAGGCACGTTAATACTTTTCATGTGATACTTTTATTTGAGTATTTTTTGCTTCGGTATCTGTATTTTTACTTAAGTAACAAAACTGAGTACTTCCTCCACCACTGCCTGATGTATACCAGTATAGATGAGCTGATATATTGCCTATCCATCCATATTTTAATGCAAAAACATAGGGGTCTTTACAGTATCTTTCTGATAAACTAAAATATTAAAGTACTCCATTAACTAAGTAACTAATGCACGCTAGGGGACGACAGCAGCTCAGTTGGTTGGGCAGGGGTGTCAAACATGCGGCTCGGGGGCCGGATCCGGCCCGCCTACAGACTTGATCCGGCCCTCAGCTGATTTATAATAAAAATACACTGCAAAAATTGAAAAAAGTTTTTTACATTTTTAAAAAAATAAATAGTACATTTTAAGGCACAAAAAAAAAAAATTTTTTTAGCTAAATATATCATTTAGTTGCGGCCATTTTTCATTTTTGCTAACTGTAGAATAAAAAAATAAATAAAAATTAGAATTTCTTCCCAACACGTCCTTTGGTCATTGTGACACCATAATCAGAGAAATGTCTGAATAAAATATTTATTACATTATTACATATTTTACATGTTTCTCTGCACAAATGTTTCTACTTTATATTTTTTATGTATTTATGCTGTGAGTTTTCTGGTCCGGCCCCTTGACATCAAATGAAGTCGTATGTGGCCCCCAGACCAAAATGAGTTTGACACCCCTGTGTAGGGTGTTCTCCACTGATCTGAAGGTCAGCGGTTCGAAACCTTCTCTTGAAATAAAGCATCTTTGGGAGTGCGATTACAGCTCCCGCAGATGAATGTTGGTGTTGTGTCCTTGGACAAGACACTTCGCCTGCGTGTCTGCGTACCCGTCTGCGTGAATGGGTGAGTGTTTCCTTGATTTAAAGCGCTCTGTGTGCCTTGAAGGTAGAAAAATGTTGTATATTTGTGACTATTTCCCATTTACCTTCACATCACTCTAAGCTATTTCCCATATATACCCACCTGGAGGTCTAGGACTAACACCACACAAAACTCAATAGTCTGGAAACATGACATTAAGTGGATAATACTTTTCAAATATTCACATCTCCATAATCCAATCAGGCAGACAGAGAGGAGTCCACACTAATAAACCGGTGACACCAAACTCCACCTGACCGATCTAATCACGCAAAGTCCCTAGCCAAATAAAAGGCGCATACATAAGCTAGCAGCCCGGGTAATATTCTGAATGGATAATGGCTATCTGAGTTAGCGCCAGTACTTTTTCCTATTGAATATTTTATTGGGTTCTTTCTGGACAGTTACTCCCAGTGGTAGAGCGGCAACAGGGTCTCGGGTTTCATAGGTTTGAGAGCAGAGAGGAGCCAAATGGAGCAAATCGCAGATCGCAATTTTAACAAGACGTGCGTAGTTTTTATTAGTGTCATTACGAAGAGAAATTCCACAGCACTTTTAGCTAACTGCCATTGTGTGAGTGCATTTTGAGGATGTTTAGAGATTTAAGTGCACTTTCGAACCAGATAATTCTCCCCCTTATGGCACGCGCTGTCACCTCAAGACAATAGGAGCAGTTCAGATAAGGTCTCTGTATATTTTCGTGATCTGATATGCAGACATCTTATTCCTAACGTCTTTCTTACGTAATGAAAATAAGCCCAAAAGACACATTCATTTCCTCCTGAGGCAGAGTATATAGAACATAATGATACATCTACAGTGAAGGCAATTTGTACAATTTGTATTACCTCCCATCAAGATTTGACGTTAAAGTTATGCTCATTGGGCACAGTTGCTAGTTTTTTTTGTTTTGTTTTAAGTAGAGAGCAGAATGCATCTTTTTTTAAATAAGACACACTCATTTTCGTTGGCCCTCATGCCTCTGGTGAGTTGTTCCAAATTTCCATACAGCAGTAGTACGTCTTTAACAACATTATCTTTATAAACACAATATCAAACTTTTAAAGCAGACCTATTATGCAAACTCAACTTTCAGAGCGTTTAACTGTGTTGTAGTCGTTTCCTTCTCATTTACCCTCTCGTAGTTGTTTTTGGAGTGATTCGTTCATGTTAGAGCAATCTTTAACCGCTTATTTTCAAGACGCCATACTGCCAATCAATCGCCGTTTTCACCGGCAACGGGACACGCCCACTGCTCCATACTTTGTCCTTTAATTTTATTTTCTTAACTGATGATACGTGTAGGATTCGGCAGCGTCGTGTAGTCAATCCGCTACTCGCTACTTGTGTGATGTGCAGCGATCCATAGGGGGCGCCGACAGCTACACGGCCTTTTGTTGCGATTTTTACAGCGACGTCAGCTCCCATTGGACACTACAGTTTTCTAATGCGGAAGTCAGTGGATTTGTTTCTTTTATTAAGTCGTTTTAAATGAATGTTGTGATTTAAATGTGCAAATTATACCACAATGATCTGAGTGTCACAGACTATAACTATAGAACGACACAAGCACAATATGTCTGCTGTAAGTATGTCATATTGAGGTCCTAAGCCTGGATAAAAGTCTTGTGGCTCAGTCTACATCTGTGTGTGTGTTTTCAACATGAAGCTCCGCAAGTTTGGACATCCCTTAATATATACAATTATGTTCAAATTAGTTAGTTACTTGTGTGTTCTTGCTTTGTTTGAGCTGCATTTTCAAGCCGTTTTGTGAGCATTCCTCTCCACCTCCTCTCCCCCTTTGTCACTTTGAGCACTTGACTCACGCTCTGCACCTCTCCATCATTTTGAATACACCTTTTGTAATTTAATGTTCCTCCAGCCATGTTGCCGTTTCCTTATGCACTTTCTATCCTCCTCATCTTCCCTTTCATTTTATCGTTTTCTTCTGTTCAGTCTAGCTCCCTCTCCAGCTTTTCAACCCATCATTTTCTTTCTCTTCTCCTCTCTCCCTCTCCACCTCCCTCTGTCTCATGCTCTTCCTCTCTCTCCCCTTTCATTTTATTTGTCACTTTCCCTCTTCATCCTCTCTCCTGCTCCCCCTCTTCCTCCTTCCCTCGTCTCTTCCTCTCTACAACCTCGACCGCCCTCTCTCCCCCCTAACTTTCTCTTTGTCCCTCTGACTCATTCTGCCCCTCTTCCTCGTTCCCCCCTCTCTCTCCTCATTCTCCCTCCAATTCTCTTTCCCCTTCTCCATCTCTCATCATCTCTCATCCATCCCACTCTCAGTCTCTCTTCTGCTCCCCCTCTTCCGCCTTCCCTCTCTCCTCACCATCCCTCCAACCCAGCCCCCCCTCTCACCTTCTCTCTCTCCCTTTTCATCCCTCTCTTCCTCGCTCCCACTCTCTCCTCATTCTCCCTCCAATTCTCTCTCTTTTCCCCCTCTCAGTTTCCTTCTCTCTCCCCACCACCTCAATCCCTCTCATCTTGATCATACTCCTCCCTCATAATCTCTCTCTGCTCACTCAGTCTCTCTTCTGCTTCCCTCTCTCCTTCCTCTCCCTCTCTCCTCCCCGCCCCTCCACCCCTCCCCCTCCAACTTTCTCTCTGCCTCTTCTTTCTCTCTCTTCTTCATCACTCCCCCTCTCTCCTCATTCTCCCTCCAATTCAGTCTCTTTCCCCCTTTCCATCTCTCCTCTTAATTTCCTTCTCTCCCTCCACCATCAATCCCTCTCATCTTGATACCCCTCCTCCTCCCTCATCATCTCTCTCAGTCTCTCTTCTGCTCCGCCTCTTCCACCATCCTTCCCCAGCCTCTCCCCTCTCCCTCCAACTTTCTCTTTCCCTCTTCATCCCTCTCTTCATCGTTCCTTCTCCAATTCTTTCCCCCTTTCCATCTCTCCTCTCAATTTCTTGCTCTCTCTCCATCCTCAATCCCTCTCATCTTGATCATATCCCTCTTCCTCCCTCATAATCTCTCTCTCCATCCCACTCAGCCTCTCTTCTGCTCTTCCTTCCCTCTCTCCTCACCCTCGCTCCACCCAGCCCCCCCCTCTCTCTCCCCTCCTCCCCCTCCAACTTTCCCTCTCCCTTATCATCCCTCTCTTCCTCATTCCCCCTCCAATTCTCTCTTTTCCCCCTCTCAATTTCCTTCTCTCCCAATCCCTCTCATCTCGATCACGCCCCTCCTCTTCCCTCATCTTCTCTCTCTCCCTCTCTCAGTCACTCTCATGGTCCCCCTCGCTCATCCTCCCCCTCTTCTTACCCCACCCCTCCCTCCCTCTAACTTCCCTTACAATTTCTCCCTCTCCTCTAGTCTTCGTGTTGATTGCGATGGCACTCTGATCCTCTGCAGCCTTTGTGAGCCTGATCAGGGAGTGTGTGTTCGTGTGTGGGTTTGTGTGTGTGTGTGTGTGTGTGTGTGTGTGTGTGTGTGTGTGTGTTTGTGCGTGCATGTGTGTTTGACAGTGCCGTGCGTCTTGTACATGTGCTCTTCTGATTGAGTGAGCTCACTGCACAAAAGGACCAGTAATCCGTGAGCCTTAAAGACCAGCGCTGACATGGACCATTTAACCTCACTATACTGACTCACCTCGCCTGTTTTACACACCTCTCGCTCTTTACAGCAACCGCCAAACACGACACAAAATCGGGGACTGTGCTTACGCTGTAGCTGGTCCCAGACTCTAGAACAATCTTCCTCTGTGAATTACAACAGCCAGATCTTTAAATATTTTAAAAAACTTTTCTGAAAACTCGTTTGTTTGCGCTGGGTTTTAGCACGAGCTCAGCGGGACTCTGGTATCGTCCTGTTTTATTGTGTTTTTGCAAGTTTTGGTTTATAAGGCTGCACTTTATATCGCCTTTAAGCAGCACTTTGGACAGCTGTGGTTGTTTTGAAATTGTTCTTAATACATTTTTACTAGACAAGATAAAACTGGGTGCACCAGAACAAGACGAGATGAGGGTAATTGTTGATTTATTTTATTCAATATTTTTGCTGTCACTGTAACACTGTATATATCTTTTTTTAATTTATACATCACACTATATTATTTTGTGAAGAGCAGCTGTGTAAATATGTCAAAAACCAAAAGCTGCTTGATTTAAAGTTGACATATATGTTCAGGCCTGTCACAATAATCACTATACCAACTTATATTTTAATATATTAAAGCCTGAACAGTATTTTTTGCAGTCAGTATTTATCTTGTGTACTTTTTCTTTGCACCACTGGGACATTTTTGGTTATTTTTTGGCTATATGCTAAGATTTAAGCCGTAAAAGGTTGAATCAATAACTTGTATGACTCATTACAGATGTAAACCAAGTACTTAACAAGTATTTCATTCTGTTGTTTAATTATTGCAGCTCATGATTTTCAACAATATTGTAGATTTAGAATAGTTTTTGCGTCTTAAACCTGCTCTTATTTATATCTAACTTCAAAATGTGTTATCGTGACAGGACTATACATGTTAGTAAAAAACATCTGAGTACTAAAACGATCAGAACTAGCCCCGTGAAAGTGTATGGATTAAGGAATTCTTGCGAGTATAAGATTTGTTTCATTTATTTGTATTTTTTCAGTTTGCTGACAACACTGCTGAGGTTGGACGATTCTGCATAAACATTTTTGTTAGTATAATATTCCAATTTGCAAAGGGCATGTGACTGAAAAACATGTTGTTGTCCATACTCATTTTCTATAATTATGCAGGTACTTACAAAACTACACATTTAAATATGAAACCAACACTATGTAAGGTTTTAGACAAAAAATGTGACTAGAATTGTTTAGCTGTGCATATGACTGAAAGGTTTTTATACTTTACTCTTCTCTTTTAATGTTATTTTCATGATGATTATTTATGTTTTGATTTGTTGTATTGTGATTTGAATGTCTTTTTTATTCTGTAAACCACTTTGAATTACTTTGTGTACAAATTGTGCTTTACAGATAAACTTGCCTTGCCCTAAAATGAAAGCTATTGGACTGAAAAACTTCAAAACACACGCGTCGTTACTCTGAGCGTGCTTACATCTCCACAAACCTGACTCTTATTTGACCTGGAGGGCCTATCCTGCTTGTTTCCATGGAAATGCTGTTCCTTTGGCAATAATCTTCCACAGTATGGCATCAAACTCGTCTAGGCCTGTCACGATAACACATTTTGAACAACGATAAATTGCTACAGACAAATATTGCAACTACTTTCTGCCACCAATTAAAATTTAAATAATGTAAGATAATCTCATTTTCAAATAGGCCGTTTCATTAAAAGACATGAGCTGCAGCAAATAAACAGCAAGAATGAACCAATAATTAGCCATAAAAGCGACTTATTAATTGTTCTACAGCTCAAATCTTGTCATATTACAACAAAAATTCCAAAAATCTCTCACTTCTGCAAAGAAAAAGTGCTCATGATCAATACTGAGGCACAAAATACACTGTTCCAGCTTACATATATTGATCGAATATATAGTATTTATCTTGACAGGCGTAGTACCACCTCGAGAAAGCTGCATACTGTACCTTTAAATATACTTGTTCTATTACTCTATTTCACTGCTGGGACACTACTGAGTGTCGTATAAATTGGGCAAAACACATTAGCTGCTCGATTTAAATTTGAGACCCATCTTTGTAAAGACAGCGGCAACTGTACTTACTCACATTCAAATAAAAGTATGGCTCTACTACAGTTTTAAAACCCATTATTAATTTATAACCCATAGCGCCATCACTCCTACCACAACTTCAACAAGACGACTCATACAATATTTTATTTATGGACGCCAAGAAATACTAAAGTCAATATACTACTTTTCACTTTCCTAATTTTAAACCAGTGCAGCCAACGCATTTGAGTGTACGGAACATAAAAGTGATATATTCATAAAGAGAAACCCAATAAAAGGTAGTCAATATTACTGTGCGTGGATCCTCATAAAATACAGAAGTACGAGGAGGTGAAGCTTTGAATCATTTATGGGCTGTGTTATATTTTGGGGCTTGTAAAGGGCTGTAAACATGATGCCTGTAAACAATGGCACCGCTCGGAGATTACGGCTGGTGAACTGGAATCAGCTTTGATCACTCAACGAGGGGACGTGGACTCTGTACTGTACAGGGACGAGAGAGGGAAGAGGGGAGAAGAGAGAGATGGAGAAAGGGGAGAGAGAGGAGGATAGAGACGGAGAAGGAGAGAGATGGAAGGGGAGATGAGAGGAAAGAAATCAGGAGCAAGAGACAGAGAGGGGAGAGGAGAGAGACGGAGAAGGGGGAGGAGGAGAGAGACAGAGAGAGGGGAGAGGAGAGACAGAGATGGAGAAAGGGGAGGAGGAGAGAGATAGAGGGGAGAGAGGATAGAGACTGAGAGGGGAAGGAGGAGAGAGAAGAAGAGAGACGGAGAAAGGGGAAGGAGAGAGATAGAAGAAAGAAATCAGGAGTAAGAGACAGAGAGAGGGGTAAAGGGCAGACGAGAGAGACAGACAGAGAAAGAGGTGAGAGATGGAGAGAGGAGAGAGATGGAGAGGGGAAGGAGGAGAGATGGGGGGGGAGAGGGAGAAAAGCGAGAGACAGAGTGGGGGAAGAGGAGACGACAAAGAGAAGGGGAAGAGAAGAGGGAGAGACAGTGAGCCAGGGAAGAGGAGAGAGAGACAAAGAGGGGGAAGAGAAAAGAGACAGAGAGAGAGACAGAGAGAGGGAGAGAGACAGACAGACGAAGAGAGAGGGGGGCAAGAGAGAGGATAAAGGAGAGGGAGAACAAAGAGAAAGAACAGGGAAATTAAGCGAAAAGAAAGAGTGATGAAAAAGCAGTGAGGGCAAGTGAGAGAAGGGAGAGATAGAACAGATAGAAAAGCAGAAGAGAGGGAAACAACATGGGAAGAAAGAAGAGGAAGAGAGAAAGAATAGAACATGAGTAACAGAGAACACACAGGGAAAGTGAGAAGAGAGAGGAAGAGAACTTAAAGATGGAAGAGAAACAAAGGGAGTTGAAAAAAGGGAGAAAGTGAGAAGAGAGAGTAAGAAAGAGGGAGGGAGAGTGCATCCAAGCATAGAGAGGGAAAAACAAAGAACTCTCATCTCCACAGTCTCCAGGGACACTATTAAGGCCTCAATATCTTTCAGTTCCTTGTTTCATAGCAGCAGCCTCTGATACATTATAAAACGAAACGCAATCTGTTGTGTAGGATCTACCTCGAGTCGTGTTGTAACCAAACAGTGACAAAAACTACAATCTCTAATGGTTCAAATGAACAGACTCTGTGCACAGTAGCGCCCGGCAGCGTCACTGTTTGCGTCACTACTTCCTGTTCAATTTTATCTAATGTAATTGTATGAGTCACGCCGAAAGTAATAAATATTTAAAGATCAGGTAGTGGACAGGGAGGTGCAGGTGGATGTGACTGAAAAAATGTCAAAAAAACTACACAAATAAAATGAATACTTGATGTTTGTGCCTCAATGCTAACGCTAACGCAAATTTTGAGGCTTAATAATAATATTAAAACACCACAAACTGAAGTATTCTACATATAAAAATAATTGGGCAGTTTTTATATTAGTGAATTTTATTGTTTATTTGTATATTTTCTAATTGTAATAAAAGTGACAGTTAGCTTTGAGACGCAGTGAGCTAGCTAGTGTGGTACTGTGCCAGATCCTATTGTTTTGTGGCTGTCGAATAATAAGCAGATAGAACTACATCGACCATAATCCTTTGCACCGTTTTAACAATGTCAAGCTGAACAAATACTGGTGTGAAACATGTATTTAATTAGTCCCAAAAGTTGGAGATATAACAGATCATTGGGGCATTTTAAGAGTTTTTTTTTAATACTGAACGTTTTCATAAGAAAATTAAATCTATATGAAAAATGGTACTTGGAAATTTGGACTTAAACGGCATAATTTCAAGTGAAGATAGGACAATGCAAACATAATACAACTTGCAAAATACCTTTTCTTTTGGGGAGGTTTTGGGGGCTCAGAAAAAACGCCGCAACTTTTGATTTATAACACCTTGTTTTAAACACCTGCTAGGCTGTATCAAAGTGCTGTACAAGTAAAAGTACTCGCACAATACAGTAAAAAGTTGCTAATAATAAAGTTATAAGGTGTAGTGGTGCAAGGATTTGAAAGCCAACCGTTTAAAGTAACTATTTTTAACTGATTCTGAATAATAATATGGAAAATTGTGAGTAGTACATCAGGGAGAGTTGACACACACTAAACATGAAACCTTGAAGTTACCTTGAAGCTTTATGTAATATTACACTTTTTTTTCCTTTTTTACATTAGTCTACATTCAAAGTCAGTGAGTGATATGGTAATAGGGCGATATTTGCTAATGAAAATATAGAAACGATAAACGATTATACTGAATCCCATGGAGCTGGATTTCCTTCCCCCCAAAAAATGTTCTATATATAGAGTATTTTTAATGAACATGAAAAGAAAAGAAACAATGAATCTTGTTATTTATTCAATGGTAAATGGTCAGATTTTTATATAGCGCACTTTAAAAGCACTTTACATCAAGGAACCACTCACATTCACACACACATTCATGCACCAGAGTACACAGAGGACACTGGGGGCGAGGTGGGTTAAGTGTCTTGCCCAAGGACACAACGGCAATATTCATTTGTGAGACTTGGAATCGGGTCGCTAACATGTGGGTCAGTGGGTTTGATGCTCTACCAATTGAGCTACTGTCGCCCATACAGCTTAAATCTCATCATAGTGCAGAAAAATAATGAGTTTCACACTAGTACAAATGAAAAAGTACCCAAGACAAATACTGCCCCCCAAAAGTAATTGATAATATTGTAATTAATTATCATGACAGGCCTAATGGTGATAATTAAAAGTTGGCTGTGGCTATATACTTATCAAGACGTGTAATGTTTTTTTTTTTTTTTTTTTTTTTTTTTTTTTTTCATAATGGGACTAAACTCGAAAGACGTATTTTTTTAAATCTGCAAATCTCCACATTTTAATTATTCTGCCTCACATTGCGCTTGTCTCTACAGATTTGTATAAACACAAATCAAAGATGGCAGTTTCATAAACAGGTTTTGATAGAAAATTACGAATATTTCCCATGTTATTTCACGTCAAATGGATCCATCCAGCTTTACAAAACAGTTGGTGGAGATTTTTTTGCGTCTTTTCTGTAGCATTCTTGGAGCTGCGTCGTGTTCTCCATACAACCCACACATTGTTAAATATCTCACGGGGTAAGTGCTTGTGAACACAGCAAAAACGCATAGAAATTGGACAGAAATTCTAGCAAAAGGGCAAATAACTGGACCTTACACAGCACATAAAAAGCCTGCGTCTGTGCCGTTCTTCTGGCGTGCTAGCGAGGCTTGGCTTGTTGTCCTTAGCGCCGCGATTCAAGCCACGAGGTAACATCTACAGTGTGTGGGGCCCAATTACATGCAAATACCAGCTCTGTCAAAGCCGTCAGAGGGGATGAATGGAAATAAAAGCCCCCAAACACGTTCTACTTTTATGGACAATCTGAACGCTACTATTAAGTGCTTTGCCTTCTGATCAGACATGTGGCGTGGACTCTTTGCCAGAAGGGACCCTGCTGTTATTAGCACTCAGAATGAAGGAAGATGACAAACTGCGATGGCGCCGTTTCTGCTGACACGCTTCTCCCAAACAGGAAATTCTGACACGTTGTAATAGCTCTGGAGCGTGCCAAAACAGACCGGGCAGTGCCAGTGATTAAAAAAATGCGAATTCTTAATAGGCAGCTGGGACAACAAGAAAGGCATGGTTGTGGATCTATGGATGTGGGAGACAGGGAGGAGTTTGAGTTGGTATTTGAGGGAAAAATACCTTTGCACTAGTGAGTTCAAGCTGCAGTACGAACATTTCGCTGGTAAAACGGTAAAAAGAAAAAAATCAAAATCATGAACGTGGAAGAGGTTTTTTGTCTATTGAATATGTAGGACTGGTACCCATTAAAATACAAAAAAAAATGTTTTAAAGGGGCGACAGTAGCTCAGTTGGTAGAATGTTTGTCCATTGATCCAAAGGTTGACGGTTCAAATCCTGCTCTTGACATAAGCATCATTGGTAGAGTGATCAGATCCACTGACTCACAGGTTGGCGGTGCGATTCCAGCCCTAACAGATGAATGCTGTCGTTGTGCCATTGGGCAAGACACCCACCCACCTCGCCCCCAGTGTCTGCGTACACTGGTGTATGAATGTGTTTGTGAATTCGTGAGTGGTTCCTTGATGTAAAGCGCTTTGAGTGTCTTAAAGGTGGAAAAGTGCTATAAAAAATGACCATTTACCAGAGTTTTTTGTGTTCCATTAATAAAATTTTTTGAATATTTGAACATGGTAGTTTTCTATAAAATGAAACAGGAATAGGCACCAAAAAAATAAAATGTACATGACCAGGTACCAGGCTGAAAACCAGACACACCTGGAAAAAATAGAAAGGTACCCAACCCTAGCTTTATGCATACGCAGTGTAGGTTTGGGTAAGGTTGTATTCGACAGGGGACTTATGCTATAGGCAATGAACGGAAATAATGACTATAATAGTCCTCTTACACTGACAGAAAAATGTATTGGGAGTTAAAATAATATTAAGATGACAGTACATTGCATTACTTTGGACAAAGACTGCCCAACCAGTGCCAATTACTAAACTAGCTTGTTATAGACTGAGGCTTAAACGTAGCAGCTATTGGTGGTTATTCAGACTGAAAAATTGCATTATGAAAAGACTCAACAGAAATAATTAAAACAGCCTTTCAAATGTACTTTGTAGTGAAGAAAAAATTGTGTGGTTCTTGCATATACTTAAGCCCTTTCCAAAACCTCAATGCTACTGGATATGTTTAAAATACACACTCTGAACTGAACCTTGTGAATCTAAACCCACCATTTTGCTGAAAAATTGCAATCATGTATCCAAAATCATTCTAGCATACTTAACTGTGCCAACAATTAGAAACACTAGCTCTTGTAGGCAGCTGGTACTAAACGAAAAGCAAAGCAGAGGGTTTGGTGTGTTCTGCTTTTCAGACGACAGAGAGGGTAGAAAAATGCGGGGCCAGATTGAATTTCTTTTGACTGGAATCTCATCTGCACTAGTCAGCGCTACTTCTCCTCCTCCTGCTCCATCTTTGGACAAGTGTCTGATTACAGATGAAAGAAAACAGCTGAGAACACGAGACATTTTCAAGTGGTGACAAAAACAAGCTCAGGGACCTTTTGATTCGCACTGAGGAATGGGTTTTTGATCTACAGCACCAAGAATCCCTTCAGCAAAAACTGGCAGTAACCGAGCTTGATTTCGCTAAATGAATCAAACGCCAAGTCTCTCCAAAGGCGTGTTGGGATAATACTACGGTGTCTTAGAGCTAAGTGAACAAACTTTAAAGGTCCTATATTACTCTAAATTGACTCTTGTGAGCTTTGAGCCATGTTAGAATGTTGTTACCTCCTCAAAAAACATACCTGGAGTTGTGTTTCGTTCCATTCACACACATTTGAGTAATCCTGCGTTATTAAGCTGTCTACATCGTGAAAGCTCAAAATGCTCTGTTCCACCTTGTGATGTCATGTAGTGGTAGTTTTCAAGTTTACAGCTAGCTTTTACCTTTAGTTCAGCAGAGTTTGGCAATTCCAGAGCGGAAATCATACAAATGATTCTAGTGAAGGTGGATGGAGTTTAAAAACACAGTGGAGCACTTCCTGTACAACATGACATCACAAGGTGGAACAGAGTGGTTTCTGTTTACTCATTGTACTAAAACATAATTAACAAGATGATATTTAAGGTTTTACAAAAAAAAGTTTCCTTTTTTTTTTTTTTAAAACTTTGGTATTGTTGCAACTTAAGATATGATAGACGTAATTTCATAAATGTTACTTAGCAACCATGTTAACAAGGGCCAAAACTTGTCGAAATCTGGTTATATTAAGGTTTAAACTGCCAGAAAAAAAGCCTTCCTGGTTCCTGCATTTTAAATGTAATTTCGATGACATGGGTAGAGTATTAGTAGTAGTATTCTGTTCTAGAAGTCACCACTACTTCCTGTATTTTTGCATTTTTCTTCTGAAGTTCGTTCCATAAACCTCCACAACTTAACTGATTCTGACTATAATAAATATTCACTACAGGTACCATCCACCAAACTAAGTAATAATCTGAAATACATGAAAACTAGTCAGGTGCGCTTTGATTCTAGGAAGATTGTGGCACCTCTTCCATCACGCGGAAAGTTGGAATTCTCGGAAATAATGAGTCCATCAATGAATATATCTGAAGCAAGAGACAAGGAAGGAACAGAGCCCCATTTAACTTAAAACCGCGATGCACTTTAGCCAACACGCCGATCCCACCTTTGGCTGCAAATATCTGCTTAAATGCTGAGTCCAGAAATTCAATTTGTTCCGTAAGCCCTGGATGAAAAAGCAATTATTCACCGTCACCTCTTTCTCAGATCTGTTTCTTGATATGTTCCATCTTGGTACTTACAAATAAAAGTCCAGATTAGTCCCGTGTGGTTGTGCACAGGGGGCAGAGAGACGGAGGAAAGTAGGATCAGGACGAGTTAAAACCCTGTCAATCAACCAATCAGATCTGTGAAAAGGCAACCCCACTCAAGAGTAAGGATGCTTATTTTTAAAAGGCGTTATTTAGCAGTAACGTAATGACAGGTAAGTTTGATGCCGTGTGGGAATTGTGGGACATTCCAAGCAAAGAAATAGCATCTCCATGACAAAACCAATGATTCGAAACACCAACCTTCGGATCGGAGGAGAAACACTTCAACCAACTGAGCTTCTGTCACCCCAGCACGGGATGATAAGACAAAAGAAACAAAAATTAGGGCTGGGAATCACGGGGTCGCCCACAATTTTATATAATACACTGCTCAAGATGGGATAAGGACACAAGTTTTGCAGCGAATACACTATATCACCAAATATACTTTAACAACAGTATTCCTTTGTTAAACACTACCTGCATAAATTTGATCTGAAATACATAATTTTTTTCTCATCAAAACAGTGAATATGTCAAATATCTTGCATGAACCGTTTCCCTTTCTCTTAACAAGCAAAACAAAAAAAAACTGATAATTTTGTATAATATACCAAAAAATACTCATGACAATAAGTTGAAGCAGCCCACAATACTGCTTCTGTATCAACAAATATTCTAAGTTAGCATGCACAAATGCCTATTCTTCGACTTACAAATAAAAAGTCCAGATTAGCTCTGTGATGTGGTGCGCTGGGGGCAGAGAGGAGCCGGAAACGAAGTATCAAGCCAACTTAAAAACCTGTCAATCAATTTGAAAGACGGTGCTCAGCAAGTGGAGACGCAACTTCCCAACAGGGCCCCGAACCCCACTTTATGATGGCTGATGTCACTTCGGAGCGTGGAGGGAACAACTTGGCGTATGTCAGAAGACTTCTTTGTACCCAATTACACAATACACTGTGCTAAAACCCAAAACTGCATGGCCAACCATATCAGAGAGGAGAAGGAAGAGCTGTCAAGGGAGTTCACTGAGCCGAGGGCCAATTTACGCTTGGGGTATTAGGCGGGACCTAGCGTGACCATGTGGAGCAGCATCGAGACTCCCGGGACAAGTTGGCGCGTCCCGTGAACTGGAAAGAGGCTCATGTTTGAAGCATAACCGTATTTATTGGCATAGAGTTTTGGGGACCACCTGTTGATTGAGCGAGACGGGGCTCTTGGGGTAATTGGAACAAGGACTGAACCATTTTGGGGAAATATTTCATTGTCATTGTTCTAGTGAATATAGTGACATTGTATACTTTTTAAAATCAGTATTAAAGTTACAGAGTACGACTTTAAACTTATCAGCGTTTGAAAATTGAATGAAACGATAAATGTTAAACTGATATACAATTCAGATGTATTTAAATGTGTTTATAGAGGTCTAAAACACAACATAAGTTTAGAATTTTATAAGAAATAAAACATCCTGCATAAGTATCGGTATTGGTCACATTTGTATGTAGTGCTTTTCCACTTTCAAGCACTTTATATCAGAGAACCACTCACCTATTCACAGGCCAGTTAGGTTAAGTGCCTTGCCCAAGGACACAACAACAGTATTCATCTGTGGGAGCTGGATCTGACCGCTCTACCAATGACGTTTATGTGAAGAGCGGGATTCGAACCGCCAAGCTTCCGATCAGTGGACAAACACTCAACCAACTGAGCTACTGTCGCCCTACTAATTTACTTCAATAATTCAGAAAGTTTGATTTCTTTCCTTCTTAGTTATTTGTCAGGGGCCATGTATAAATTCATTAATCTTACAAAAGAAAAGATGATTTGTACCAGATTTGGCTACTGCTACTTTCCATCTGCACTGTCATACTTGAGGAATGGGGAATGAGCCAGAACTCCTTGTCAAAGCCTGGTTAGTACTTGGATGAGAGACTGTTGGGAATATCAGGTGTCATAATGGGGCTCTAGCGGCAAAACTGTTGTTGTGTACTTAAGCCAGACACTTCACCCACATTGCCTGATATGTGGTGTGTGTGTGAGAGAGATTGGAGATGGTTGGAGAGGCGGATGGTGCAGATTGGCCTCGCTTCCGTCAGTCTATCCCAGGGCAGATCTGACTACAGAAGTTGCTTACTACTATCGAGTGTGGAATGAATGAATGATGCATGAAATTGTAAAGTGTCTGGCAAAGTGCTATTCAAAACTACATTCTTTAAATTAAAAAAAAAAAAGTTTCACATTCATTTTAAGTCTGTATCGCAATGTGATGTTTGAGGTTATAGTGGTAGAAATAGTTTAAAGAGCTGTTAAAAGTACTGCTTATGATCAATTGGGCCGGTTCGGCAGGAGGCCTGAGGGCCAACAAAAACTGGTCTGAGGGCCGCATTTGGCCCCGGGGCCATAGTTTGGACACCCCTGCTTTAAGCTAAAATTTGACATTGTGACATCTCATAGCCAATGTTGTACAAATATAAAACTGTAATGTCAGGAGAATCTGGGAATATATGGATAGAACAAAGGCTTAAGCTTTAAGAAGTTGGAGTTATCGGAGTGAGAAGGGCAGTGTGACGGCCTCAGCCTATATAGCCTGTCGCCCTCCATGGAGTTTACCTTAAATCCTTGATGACACAAACTTTTCAATGGCAGATGCCTAATTAAGCAGATGGTTGGGGCTCAGCGCTGGGAAGCTATAGAGAGAGGTCAAAGGGATGGAAAACCGCCAAGTACAGAGGGCTCTTTGAAATAAGTCTTTGACAGGCCCAGCCAACTCCACCAGCTCGCTAAAGATAACAGTTAGCCTTCAAAGCTGCCTACTGCGGCCTTTGTCGTAATAGATTACTTTAACAGTGGTATTTGTGGTACAAGAGAAGCCCCTCAATGTACTACTTAGGGATGAAACCAAACAGCATTTTTACTGTATAGGGTTAAGATTGGCAATTTACATAGGACAAGATTTAGTTTCAAAAACAGACTGAGAAACATTGATCTGCTGAAGTAATATGAGAATAACATGAATTTCAGAACATGTTTGTGGGAGGGAAGCATAATATATAAAAAATATAGATCTTGCAATATATAGTAAAAAGTAGATCGCGACAACATACTAGTGACTGCCTTTTTTTTACATTAGACCCAAAAATAAAGTTAAAAGAATCCGATTTTATTCATGATTTTTGATGATATTTAAGTCCTACTTTAGCCTTTATTTGGTCTTGGTTTAGTTTCTGTTGTTTTTTGACTGGTAAATTAAAGTGTTTTAATTTAATGAAACTTATTATGTCAAAAAGTATATTAAAATTTAAAAAAATGCAATATGAAAAATAGCAGTTGTTTTTATATCGTGCTGTGCTAGTTTGCAGGTCTGCAGTACAGGGTGATCAGGATTTATAGGTTGAGACATTGTTTGCAGTCTGCCATTTGACAAATTGCGGTTTTGATTTAATTAATTTTTTATTTTTTTTTTTTTATTATTATTAATTTAAAATAACTAAAAACTTGGACCAAAGAGCAGGAATAAACAGTTGCTTCCTTCACAAACTGATGAAAACGAGCCCTCACTTTTCTGCATAATGGTAAAATCCAAAACATATTGTCCACATATTTTAAGATTACGGCTCCGCTCCGACATAATCACCACACCACTGATGATAATGCGACACAGCTGCTTTAAGGAAATTCTTGTGTTTTTAAAGTTTAAGTCTGTTTAAACGTTCTGAAATATAGCTCATTTAGGCCGCATTTTTAATTTTTAGATCATCTCCACTAGCAAAAACTTGGATTGAATTGTGTATGTGATCACAATCAAAGAGCTAATCAGAGCGACTTTATAATGGCGTGTTTTCTCACTGTTCTGTCTGTTGTCATATAATTGGTCTGTTTCATGCACACAAACACTTGAGATGTACCAGTGCCATATTCACAAAGCTTTAACCACGCCAGCTGCTCTGTTCATTATGATCTGAATTACAATGGCTCTCAAAGCTTAAGTGTGAATCACATGCTATAGGATGGTACACAAGATAAACATGGACTGCTTTATTTATATGTTCAGTCTTGGTTAAAGGCACTGTGCCCATTTTACCGTTGTATAAACATGAAAAACAACAAGTTCATTTTAAACAGTTTGCAGTCGTCCAAAGTTGTCCCTCACTTACCTTAAACACTCTTTGCAGTCAATAATTAAGGTGCTCGTAATGCATAAGCCCTTTCACAGCTCTCAGACACCACTGCAGATGGTAAAGCTAATAACAACTAGCATGCTAAAGGACAATGAAATGCTCTCTAATACAGACAGTACTCAGCGGATTTAATTTTACCTCAGGAGATGCTTATACAATGTATCAATACTGGGGCAAAACACATTTTACTCAAATACATGGGAAAAAAATCAGTTACAGGCCCTTATAGACTATAGTTTTTTCTAGAGAGCAGAATTTTTGCTTTTTATTAAAATGCGGTAACCACATTTTGCCTTTTAATTAGGTTCCACGCAAATGCCCATTGTAATTTTACTATTCATCTATGAACCAATTCATGTTTATGCGGCTCAAAGCTGCGGAGATGCTGGGAATATGTATCAGAGGACGTGGTGAGAGGAAAAGTGGCATTTTCTGACGCATACACATGCTCATGCCTGGCTGTTGTTATATCATTATCTTTCAAGTACAGCGCCAACTTACATGTGTTATTATGGGCGTATGTGTTATACCACACGCTGAGACACATCATAAGGTTATCATAACAAAATATCTTTAACCGTGACTGCTTTAATTTTCAAAGCATCCACTGTGACTGGCTCGCTTCAGCTACGCAAATATGGTCAATTATTCATCGACAGCTTATACAAGCTCCAGATTCACATGTACAGAGACATGTGCAGTGTAACGGCTCTGAAGGATCACAACATATCTACTAAATCATAACTGTCATACAAAAAGTTTTTGATAAACCTCTACCTGTGCAAAGCTAATATAAAATACACCTATTTTAAAAACCAAACCGTGAATCAAATGTCAAATGTACTGCATAAACAAGTTTCTTTCCTCTAAACAAGCCACACAATTGTAGCGCTGTGACAGAATAATTTGGGTAAAATATCAAAAAAATATATATATATCGATGCAACAGCCCACGATATCAATACTGTATCATGAAATTCAACTATACAATACATCAACAGTTCAATATTTTGCACACCCCTCATCGTCAAGGCAATTTTTGACCAGCTCATTAAACAGAAAATCCCTCCTCAAAACTCACCCTAAATTAGCGTTGCTTAATTTAACTCCAACTCCAATCCAACTTTATGTCTAATGCACTTTAAAAACAGCAGAGTTGACCAGAGTGAAGTTCACAACAGTCATTTTAAAAACACAGATATATGACAGAAAAATACAAATAAATAACTACAAACTGTGCACTATTTAAAACTACATATCAGTAAACTGTATCTTTATTTGTCAGCACTGTAGTATCTCAAAAGCACAATGCAACTTTGACTCTTTATTTACTAAAACCATTGCAAATAGTAAATATTTCAAGAGGTAGTTACCAGTAGTCGCTGGTGGTCCACGATAACAGGAGGCTGGGCGGGGACAGGCGGGCACTCCTTTTCAACGACATCTTCAGACGCCTTTAGCTGCTCCGACTGGCTGCTCTGGCATTTCTCTGCTTTCAAACACTCTGCAGAAAAAACAAAAAACAAAAAAACAGATATTTACAAACTGTTTAGTCTAGTCGATGCCAAAGAAATTCAAATATTTAGGTCAGTGGTAAAGTTGTTTGTAGTTTTGCACAAGTACACAAAATTAACTCAACCCTAAGAAGATTACTTTTCTGTTGGAGGATCCACCATCTGCTAGTATCCATAGAGATGTTATTGCTTTCACTAAAATGTTTCATAGTGTGGCATTAAACACATTTGTTAATGGAGATGAGCAGGTGACACCACCAAGTCAAGTTACAGGTCTGATCTGTGGAGAGGTGGACCCGCTCACAGTAAAATTGCATTTTTTGAGCAATAAAACACACAGAACTGAACAATCAAATATAATCATAATAAATGCAAATATAGATAATATTAATGTCTTGCTATGGAGCATTTCTGGCAAAGCAACAACATCTCCATGGAGACCAGCAGCAAACCCTACGTTAGAAAAGTTACATAGTATATTAAAATCTTATACTATAGTAGATTTGTCACAATAACAAATTTTGAAGTGTGATATACTGCTGAAGTAAATATAGAAAAATTGATAATATTGAAACCAAACCATAAAGCGGAATTATCCTCAAAGAAATATTCTTGTAGAAGACTCAGCTAAAACAATAATAAAAGACTTTGCTATGGTATGATCTGCTGTGTGTGTGTGTGTATGTGTGTGTGTAGTGTGTGTGTGTGTGTGTGTGTGTGTGTGTGTATGGATGTGAGTGAATGGTTATGACTGTAAACATGAATTGTTCGTGGCTGAAAGTTTGTGTGGGGTAGGAGGGGTGGAAGGGATGGGGTATATAGTATATTGTTTAATTTTTTATGTGTGTATTGAATCAAACGTTTATTTAAGATTTCATATTGTATTTGTACAGTATAACTTGATGCACGCGTGTACTTATATTAACAAAACTTTACTCTGGAGAACCCACAGGGTCAAATTTGACCGCAGTTAATTGCTGCTACCCAAAATGAACAAACAAACAAAACAAAAAAAGTAAATTTCAATTTAAAAAAATTCAAAAAGCCCAGAGTGCCGCTTCTGGCCCCTGCATAGAGACACCTAGTTGATGAATATTGAACTAAAATGAGCCAAAGTGGTAGAGACAAGATGGCCGACCTGTTGAGCTGGAAAACTACCAAACAAAATCATCTCAGCAAACCAGCGGTTGGTAAAATTGTGTGTTTTTTTTGTTAATCATTTTAGTAATAGCTTGCAGAATGTCTAGAAGTACGTTTTATATTCTTTTTGGATAAATTAGCAAGACCAATGTGTCAAATTTGGCCCTGATCCTAAATTAGGGAATAAAGGGTTAAAATAGAAAAAGTGGATATTTCAGTGTTCAGTGAACTTAAAGCAATAATAATGTTCATCATTTTCCAAAGAAGAAAAAGGTTCTTGGGTTCTCCAGGGTTAAACACTAAAATTAAATTTAAATAAAATGAAAGAAAGAAAAAAAAAATATTCTAAATGTACAAAAAAAACACTTAAGTTGAAACAGGATATGATTGTAACTCATGGCAGATCGAATACGTTTTTCTTGAATCTCCAGCAGAAAATCACATAGTGCATCTTTAATGTCATTATGAAAGAACTTATTCAAAACTACATTGGCTTTTAAGTGTACAATATCTGACTACTGGCCTCCTCTCTTTTTAATAACTGATGTAAAACTCTGATAGAAACAAAATACATGTCTTTGTAGAGTTTGAAAAGGGAGCGGAGGAGGCGGAGCAGAGCTGGAGGGGTTTTTAAAAGAGCCAAAGTTTATTTTTGTTTTGTTTTCTGATGGCTTCCCCCGACAAGCGGCATCTTCACCAAAGGCTTCCAGCTGGCCTCCGCTACTACAGTGTGATCCTTTAATCAACCTCATTTGCTTTTTGACAAGAGATCAAAGGGCATCATCATCTTCAAAATGAACCGATGGTGAAGGAGGCAAATACGCAGTAGTGAGTAATAAGGAGCATCTAAAAAGATATGAAGAAAAACTTTGTATAAAAGTTTAAAAAGGACGGGAAAAAAAATGGAGGAAAATATATAAACGTTTAAGAAGCAACTAGAGGGCATTTCAATTCAAAATCACTTCAGAGTCTGATACAGTTAAGACATTTTAAAGGTGCACGATGTAACTTTTGTGGTGAGGGGTCTACTGAGCAGAACGGCTGGCCTGGGAACGCCTTGGGGTCCCACCGGAGGAGCTGGAGGAAGTGTCTGGGGTGAGGAAAGTCTGGGAGTCCCTGATTAGACTGCTATCCGCGACCCGGCACCGGATAAGTGGAAGAAAATGAATGGATGGATGGGTCTATTGAACTCATCGTCTCCATGGAAATGTTAATGCTTTGCTTTGAATGTTCAAATCGCATTAAACTTATCTAGCATTTGATTACATGAGCTTTTTTATGTGAGTGGGGTTGCTTCTGCGCAGATCTGACCTGTAACATTCTCGTCATTGTGGAAAAATAGAGAAGTTACATTAAAGAGCCGCTATGTAACTTTTCCGTTGGAGGGTCTGCCTTCCACCTAGGTGACTAGACACATTAAGACATTAAACATATCTATTTCATGAAGTAAAAAACGATGCCACCAGGCCAAGACACAGGTGTCACAAGTGTTTAGGAACTATAAAAACACCTGTAACTAAATAAATGCAGGAGATATAATACAATAGTGTGGAACATTACAAGCATTAAGCAGGTTGGCGGACCCCCTACCTGAAAAGTGACATAGTGATCCTTTAAAATCCCATAGCATAGAACAGAAATACATAGGAGCATTTCAATATAAAGATGTTGGGCTTATATGAGACCAAAATGTTTGTGTTCGTAGCGTTTCCCATTTAAACCCCTAATCTGAAGCGCTAGGTGCTAATCGAAAATTTACCAGTGTAATTAAGCGGTAGGTAGAGAGCGTCTGTCTGCGTTTCAGCAAGAACCGGAGCGATTTAATAACAAGTAATTAAAATGAAAAAGAGAAAACTGAGGCCGACACCTTGAATTTTACCCTTACCTCAATAGCCTCCTCAGACGTGTGTGTGCGAGCTAATGAAAAACAAATCTGCTCAGTTTGATGACATGCCCAAATGTCAACATAATAATCCTAATTAGCTCAACACACTGTGAAAAACTGATATCTACATGTAGTTAAAGTGACTGAAATTCACAAAATATAGAACGCTTTGAGCAGGATTGACTCTAAAAAGAATCATTTCAGGCCTGTAATGTTAACAGCTGGATGCCATTGCTACGGAGGCCCTGAAGGGACAAATGTATGCACACACACAAAGCATTTTTTTCTTTTTTTTCAAGCTTATCAGCAGCCAATGACAACCTGAAAGGAATCACACTGGCAGGTAATTTATGTTGAACTGTTAGATAATCTATGTGTCTGAAGTATAAAAGGCACTGTACACACTGGCAAGATTTAAAATGGATATATTTTAAAATAAAGTTGTTAAAACCAATGTAGATATGCCATATTTTAAACTACGTATTTTCTCAATAAGTACAATGTAATGCACTGTGTTAAAACCAGTAATTCCATTGTATTTATGGGTTTGTCTTGCATAAAGAGAAGGCGGTTGGTTTTATATTGATTTCAGGCCTATGTTTTGTGCAGTATTGGAGTTGTATCACCATATTTTAAAGATCCTATTACACAAAATGGACTCTTGTGAGCTTCAAGTTATGTTACAATGCTGTTACCTCCTCAAAAACAGACCTGGAGTTGTGTTTTGTTTCATTCACACATGTTTGAGTAACATTTTATTATTAGTCTGTCTATATCTCCAAAGCTCAAAATGCTCAGTTCCACCTTGTGATGTCACACAGTGGTAGTTTTCAAGTTAAATTTAGTTCAGAAAAAACTGGCAATTCCAGGGCTGAAATTATCTGAAAGGTTTTAAGAAGACTTGTGCATACTGTCTCACTCTTGGTTCACTTTTTTTAGTACGTTTCAGTCCCTCTGCCCTTTCTCAGGTACAAGGTCAGCCCCTTCCACTCCCCTTATACAAGTTAAGGGACCGCCCCTTTAAGAGTAATCAACCAATCACAACAAAAAATACAAAACAAAAAAAATACATCAACATTTAGACCCCAATGTGACTGAAACAAAATACAACTCCAGGAACGTTTTTGATGAGGAAACAGATCAGAAAAAAGTGTAATATGGGCCCTATACAGTCAAAGTATCTATATCGTTATCAGGATAAAAGTGTTTGGACTCTACCTTCTTTACTCGTCTCATCTTCTACCTTCTCTGTGATGGTCGTTTCTTCTTGGGGAGGATGCTCCTGAGTAGACTGGCTGTTGTGCTCTTCAATTTCAGGTTTAGCGGGGCCATTGTCCAAAGCAGTCCGACTCCCCCCCGTCTCGCTGCTGCTCAGAAGACTATGTGAATCCAAGCTATCCATGGACTCGTTCCCATTGACGCACTCTACTCGTGACACTAGCAAACCGTCTATGTGCTTGGGCGGTGGTTCTGTGTCTGAAGATTCTGATATTTCTATAGAAGGCCGGTTATTTAGCTCGGGTTTCGCTTCACTGTCGGGACATTGGGGAACTTTTTCGGAATTGTCTTTGGCTGGGGATTCGTTTTCGGGCGGTTCGTTGGAGCTCTCCTCTTCCGTGGAGGGGAGGTGGGGTAAGTGTCCGTTGGTTTGAGGGCCCATTGTGTCACAAGAAGATTCTTCGTCCTGAGTGAGACATGACGTGTCGCCTTCTACCTCTCCTTCGCCCTCTCCTTCGCCCTCTCCTTCGCCCTCTCCTTCGCCCAGGCCTGTCAAGAAGAAAATATAGACATTACATTATATAACCTTAAAGCATGATTATCATAAAAATATTATAAAAGCACAGTATTATAACAATAATAAATAAACTGCAAATTTAAACTGCACATGTACAATTTCATCACAAAAGCTGTGAAAATAAAAAGTAAAATGAAATGGTAAATGGTCACGTTTTTACATAACCCTCAAGGCAAAGTGTTTTACATCGAAGAACCACTCACCCATTCACACAAATACTCATAGACCAGTGGACGCAGGCACTGGGGGCGAGGTGGATCAAGTGTTTTGCCCGAAGGTTGGAGGATCGAGTCCCGCTTGGACCAAGTTCTGTCGTTGTGTCCTTGGGCAAGACACCTCACCCACATTGCCTAGTATGAAAGTGGTGTGTGCGTGAATGTGCGAGGGGCCGATGGCGCAGATTGGCAGCCTTGCTTCTGCAAGTCTGCCTCAGGGCAGCTGTGGCTACAATAGTAGCTTACTATCACCAAGTGTGGAGTGAATGAATAATGACTATAGTGTAGCGCTTTGAGAAGCTTTGACAAGCCTGTAAAGCACATTACAAGTGTAAGGCATTATTATTATTTTGTCCAAAATCACGAGGGCAGTTGCCTCTTAGGGCTGGCAGGTGTCATATTGTTTTCATTGGTCTGTGCTCATTGGCGCATGGTCCCAAAAATAATTTTCTCCTTCAACTTACTTCCTCAATATGAGCTAGAGACTCTCATCGTGTGACGTCATAATCAGCTGGAGCGGAGCCAGCTTGGGAAGCTTAAATCCCCCAAAAATGAATTGGGGTCTTTGGGAAAATTCTTTCTGGGCTCAAGCTCCTGGGAGCTACAGTACCTATGGAGCAGGCACGAGTCGATCTTACTCTGGGACAGAGGGAGAATGTCTGATCCAGTTCTTATTATAGATCCATGTTGTATTGCACAAGGACACAACAACAGCATTCATCTGTGGGAGTTGAAATCGCACTGCCAACCTGTCAGTGGATCTAAACGCTCAACCAATGATGTTTATGTCGTGAGCAGGACTCAAACCACCAACCTTCAGATCAGTGGACAAATGCTCTGTCTCATCACTTTACAAAAAATAACCAAAAAATTCCCACTAGTGAAAATTGTTCCGTGCATTATTTATTAAATGATAAGATGATACAGTGATGATCATGACAGGCCTACCTTCGTGCTCCTCCTCTTCCTCCTCTTCAGCCTCCGTTTCCTGGTATTTACTCTTCACATAGTATTTCTTTTTGCGGATGATTCCTCGACCCCAAGACGACCGCCGCCGCATCTTACGTTTTATGTGATCTACAAAGAGAAGAAATAAGACTTTTAGATTAACTTTATACATCCTGCAGTATGTCCATCAAGTAGTAAACGCTAAAGACAAACACTGACTGGGAGTTACCAAAATCAAGAAAGAAGAAATGTGAACGGAATGAAAAAGGTTAAAGTGATGTACTTTTCTGGACGGTCTGCAAAATCCCAGGCGATGTTCCGTAGTATGGCATTAAACATGTCTATCTTACTGTTAAAGCTCTTTTTATTATTGAAAAAATACATAGAAAAACAAATTCTTATTGTCAATGGGCCAATCTTTTCACAGATCTGACCTGTAATTAGACTTATACATAAGATAAGTTTAAAGGGCCCATATTACACTATTTTCTGATTTACGTTATAATGTTGTTTCCTCATCACAAACAGACCCAGACTTGTGTTTTCTTTCATTCACACATGTTTAACACACAAATCCTGCATATTTAGGCTGAGGTCTTCTCTCAAAATTAAAATACTCCGTTCCACCTTGTGATGTCATCATGTGGTGATGCAGAAAGTGCTCCACTGTGTTTTTAAACTCCATACCCCTTCACTAGAATAATTTTGGTCATTTTATCCTTGGAATTGCCAATCCAGTGAACTAAAAGTAAAAAGGTAGCTGTTAACTTGAAAACTACTGCTTCGTGACATCACAAGGTGGAACAGAGCATTTTGGAGCTTTGGAGATGTGTGTGTGAATGAAACAACTCCTCAAAAACATACCTGGAGTTGTCTTTTAACAACATTTTAACTTGGCTAAATGCTCACAGGATGTTTTTGCGTAATATAGGACCTTTAATGCCATGCTGTGGAACATTCTAGACAAAACAAAAACATTTCTCCGGAGACAAAAAGGTTTTGGAGTCACCACCAGAAAAGGGGCGCAATACATCTTTAAACAGCTTTGTTGGAATAAAACTTGTGTCTCTCAAAACTACTTTCAGTTGCCTACATCATTTATTTTTTTTTTTTTAACCAGTGTTTACAATGTACAGTGGTGGAATGTAACAGAGTACAAGTAGTAAAGTACTGTCCGTGAGTAGAATTTTTAGGTATCTGTACTTTCTACTCCTCTATATTTCACTATAAGTACTTTTCATATGATTTGAAGGGTTATTTTGACCATGTTGGTGGTAACATCCTAACTAGTTTTCGATTCCAAGATTTGGCTTTGAGCAAAACAAAAATAAATAAATACACAAAATTAAGAAATAGTACGGTTACTGTTGACCAAAATATGTCTCAGTTTTTATCAATATTTACACTTTAAAACACAAATTAGCAACACTTGTGTGAAATACTTTTACTTTTTACTCTTAAAGCACAAATAATACTTTTACTTAAGTAGATTTTTTTCATGTGATTGTTTTACTTAAGTCACTTTTTGCCTCTGTATCTGTACTTTTACTTAAGTAACACCGAGTACTTCCTCCACCACTGTTAAAATACAACTAAAGCCCTTGTCCTTAGATAATTTGAGAGAGGATTTTCAAATGATACACAATAAACATCTACACATACAAAAAAATTGAGGAATGTATTAAAATATGCAAAAACCACCCGAGAAGAAAACTCCAGCCTGTTTTTAAAACTCAAAGCACTTGCCAAAACATTAAAAACTTTAGTTAACAAAGCAAACAGCATTGAATATAACAATAACTTACAATTTCAACACTCTACAAAATGCAAAATATGTTTTATAACAAATGTCCCGCGGAGATGGACCATATTTAAATGCGGTCAGATGGCTTTTCAGAGATAAACAGCAGCGGGTGACTGAAGCTACCGGCTGGAGCGGTACGATGCACTCTCGTTATATTATGAATGTTGGACAGTAATGGCACCAGATGGAGCATGGGGGGTTTAAAGAGGAAAGGGGAAAACCAGAGCTCGTTTTCTCAGAGTTCTTCACATGTCACAGGCGGGGCCGGGTTAGCAACTACAATAAGATACCCAGAAATTAAAGGCATTCTACTTGGATTTTAACTCTCTTAAAAACATGAAAAACAGAACTAGGTCATTTTAAACGGTTTACAGTGGTCTGAAGTTATTTCCCACTTATGCGTTCAGAGTAGGCATGGGAGGATATTGAAATTTAGTGTTGTAATTATCATGGCCAAAATAATTGCAATTATATCATGATAATTATTAAAGATGCTGGCAGTTTAAAATGTTATGGATATGAATAATTATAATTTTAGTTCTATGTTTAAAGAAATGTTATAGTCTTGTACTTTGCTAGATCGTACTTTTTTTTCTGATGACAAAGAATTTTCTGGATGAGCAGGGCCGTCTACTGAAATTTGGGGGCCCGGCGCAAGAAGTCTCACATGGGCCCCCCTCTAATACAAATTAATAGGAAGAAAGTAGAATTCTGGGCCCCTAAACCCTGGGACAACAGACCCATTTGTCCCCCCCCCCGTCAACTCCCCTGTGGATAAGTAGGTTTTTTGTGCACATTCTGGTGATTATCTTTATTGGCGATTATCACAATTATATAAAAGGTCCCACTAATGATTCTCTTCAACCCTTTTTATCACGATAATTGAAATTATTGTGTATTGTCCCACCCCTAGTCACAAGCAGCTACTGTGAGGCAGTCCAGGCTGGCAACAAAAATAAGACACCCAGAAATGAAAGGCACTGTACCAGATTTTTACACTTTAAAAACATGACCCAGTTTTTTTAATCCGTTTGCAGTGGTCCGAAGTTATTCCTCACTCATGCATTCAGAGCATCCTAATTATTCACCTCAATGAGTTTATAAGCACGTCTTATTTTGATCAAGAGTTGCTTACACAATATATCTATAATGGGGTGAGACAAATTTTGCTCAAATACATGGAGGAAAAAATATCAGGTACTAGAACTAGATCCTCCTTTAAGAAATTACCAGTATTGCAAATAAAACCATTTATTTAAACATTGAAGTTATTTTTCGGTTTCAGCTTCCTATTACATGCAACATTTTGAGGACTTTTTTGCCATTTATAAGATGCAATATTTTGTTTTTATATTGTATTGTATTGTCATGGCAACAGTCTGAATTGTTCAAAACTAAACCTGTATGTACGGGTTTAAGAATGAAAAAGCACAAAAGCACAGGGTCAAATAAAAAATACCCCATTATCTTGTGCTGCAATTTGCATTGGGCCAATTATAATATAGAGAAGAATGTAAAAAAGCCTCGTCATACGGAGATCGGGAGTTGCATAAGGCACCTTTATATCAATGGGGCGCAATAAACAAATTGTCTCTGTACCATTCCATTATCTAAATTACAGCCAAACAAAATATCTCATCTTTTTATTGAAAAATCGTGTATGTTCTGAAATTCATGTGATTGACTTCATATTTCAGTCTTCAATGTTAATGCTCCTGTAGATGTTAAAGCGAACACACTGTGCTTGTGTCTGTTATATCGTTATAATCGACGACACCCGTGGATCATTATGTTATAATTTGCATTTTAAATCACAATATTCATCTAAAACGAGTTAATAAAGGAAACGAGTACACTGACTTGACCCAATGGGACCTGACGTCGGCGTAAACGTCATCACAACAAAGAGCCGTGGAGCTGTCGGCGCCCCCTATGGACAGCTGCACGTTGCACTAGCAAGCTGCAGTTTTTTTTTTCCATTTGTACCAAAATGACCGAATGCCAAATCCTACACCATTATGGATTAAGAAAATAAAATTAAAGAATGAAGTAAGTACGTCACAGTGGTCGTATGGTGGTAGTGGTGAAAAAGGGGAATGATTTTAAATATGCATCAGCGTCTTGAAAATAAGCGATTAAAGATTAATCAAACATACATGAATTACTCCAAAAACAACTTTGATTGAGTAAAAGTGTAGTGGAAACAACTACAACATGGTTAAAAGCTCTGAAAAGTTCATTTTGCAGAATATAATATCATCCAAAACCGTGCGATCAACTTTTCCATTTTAACACTAGAGGGAGCAAGTTTTAACCACAATGTTTTTACCTTTAATTTTAGCTTTACATGGATCCCAGCATTAAAACTAACATCAAAACGTGAGAGACAAGTGTAGAAAGAAAAAACACTGCAGACTACCACAAGTCAGTACTCTAGGGACGTCTGAGGATGAACCTGACAATTAGCAGGGTTAACAAAGCCTGTCAGGACCACTGTACAAGATCTCTCATCTACTTCTAGGTGCTTTTTTAAAAAACCATGGTTCATTTCATAGGTTACTGTTTGAAGGTTAATTAATTTCTGTATTAACTTCTTTAAAGGGGTTCACAGCTTGACAAGGGAAACGGCGTCTATTCCACAACCCCCGAACAAAGTCACCGTCTTTTAAAGTGTGGAAGTTGGAAGTCTAAAGCACACTTGAGCAAAAAGTTAATGATTTGTATAAGTGAAGTACAGTGGGTCATTTAAATGTGCCAGCAAAGACATTTTCAGACCAGAAATTGTTTAATCAGCTAATTACAGGAAAGGGCTATAAAAGAGGAACGTTAAGAGCTTGTTGAGGTTTTATGATCAAGAACATTGGCCAATTATGGACTAATAAGAAGGGTGAAGTGCACAGACTATAGTTGGTTCTTCTAATACAGAAATACATCACTAAAATGATAATGGGGAGCAATTTAAACGCATTAAAGGGCCCATATTACGCTGTTTTCTGATCCATGTTATAATGTTTCCTCAGCACAAACAGACCTGGAGTTGTGTTTTGTTTCATTCACACATGTTTAACGCGCAAATCCTGCATATTTAAGGCAGAATTCTTTGCTCAAACAGAAAACACTCTGTTCCACCTTGTGATGTCATGTGGTGATACAGGAAGTGCTCAACTGTGTTTTTGAACTTCATACACCTTCACTAGAATAATTTGGATGATTTCAGCGCTAGACTTGCCAATCTCTGCTGGACAAAGGGCAAAAAGGTAGCTGTTTAACTTGAAAACTAGTGCTGCTTCATGACATCACAAGGTGGAACAGAGCATTTTGAGCTTTGGAGATGTAGACAGACTAATAATAAAAGGTTAATCAAACACGGGTGAATGAAACAAAATACATCTCTAAATTGCTGAAGAGGTAACAGCATTGTATCTCATTTAAAGCTCACACAAGTCAATTTTGCGTAATATATTGAACCTTTAATATTAAAGTGAAACTAAACATGAAATAAAACTTTTTTGCTACTAAACTGCGTACATGGAGTTCTAATAGCATTACCTACTGTTCCTAGTTCTTTTTTTTTTTGACAATTTTAGTACAAACTGGGCAAATTCGCAGCTTTCTGTTCAACAACAGTCAAAAAGTGTGAGCTGCCTCTGGGCACTGCACTTTCAAGTACTACATGACATCACACAAGACTGCCCTGATTAAAGCTAGGTGTTTCTGATTACAGACATCTGGGTGCAGAGGCGGAGTTTTAAGTGAGAATACCTGTTAGACCAATTAAACTGTTCCTCCAGGCCCCGCCCTTCCTCACTTTCCCCTTTAGATCTCCTTCAAAGTGGTTGTGGGCGGAGTTAAATCTCACAAACTGTCATAGCAAAGCATGTTAAGTGAAGGTTGGAGGCTGTTTTTGGAGTGTGATAAACATCCAAACACGAAATTTATAGATATAATGAAACTGTGTGGTTCTGGAGAAGAAATATTCCCTTTTCTGTCAGTCAGTGGAATGACAGCTGGAGGGTATGACTGAATAATGCTATGAAACTTGACTATGAGAGCTCCAAAAAACAATATTCAAGGCCAGTACATCAGACTAATTAATGTGAAGTCAAAACATGCCGATATCCATGGGCAGATTTAATCAAACGCAGACTTGATAATTATAAGTTTGCCATGAAAGAAATAAATATTGAAGAAAGCAAGAGAAGACACGGTTTATTCGATTTTCAGCATAATAAAATGGCTAACGATCAGTATTGGGAAGTAACTATGTACTAAAAACACATTCAGAATTTTGGATTTGGTAGTTAATATTTTATGTGATAGTTTTCAGAATACCAAACTGAAATCAAAGGAATACATTGACGTATTTGGTGATGAAAATTTGTCTTGAAACTGAACAGTATTAGGTAATGAGAGCACAGGTGTTAATACCATGTTTTGCTTTAACACAACAATATTATGCATCTCAATGTGACGGTATTTTAAAGGCTCTGTATATGATTTTTCCCCCATGTATTTGAGCAAAATGTGTTTTGCACCAGTACAGATATATTGTGTAGGCAGGTCTTGAGGTCAAAATATGTCCGCTGTGTACTGTCTGCATCATTATAAAGTCTGAAAGTTGTGGAACTATTAAAAAACTTATAAACTCTGAGTAATTAGGATGGTCTGTCAGGGTTGTCAAACTCAAATGCACAATGGGCTGAAATTAAAAACAGACAAATTCATGGGCTAAACTCAATATTTATTGAAAAATTGATACCAGTGACCAGCTCTAGGCACATTTGAGATGATCTCAGGGGCCAAATATAATTAAACCGTGGGCCAGATTTGGTCCACAGGCCTGAGTTTGACATGTGATCCACATGCATAAAGCAAATGTGGACTAACTTCTGATCACTGCTAATCTTTCAAATAAATTAGTTCTGTTTTTCACGTTTTTAAGACAGTTTAAAAATGAGGTTTAAGTTTAAGTATACAGAACACAATCATCAACTGGACCATGTAGAGCGGTCCGATTCACTGATCCACAGGTTGGCGTTGCGATGCCAGCTCCCGCAGATGAATGCTGTTGTGTCCTTGGGGAAGACACTTCACCCCCCTCGCCCCCAGTGTCTGTGTACACTGGTTTATGAATGTGTGTGTGGATGGTGAGGGCTTTGAGTGCCTTGAAGGTGGAAACGCATTATATATAAATTGGACCATTTACCATAAATTACAATATATACATTTTAATGCAGATATCCAGTTCTATAATCTGTAACTTAAATTTTCCTCACACTGCCAGCAATCCATATTTGAAAGCTGGTTAAATTTCCTTCTCCTTGATTCTTGCACTTTTGACTTTAATCAAAACCATGTCCAAAAGTACAGATGCAAGACTGGAGAGTTTCCCAGCACCGTCAGTCCTGAGATGAGATGTATCTGCGGTTTGGGTTTCCTTTGATATGATCTGTTATTACAAGACGGCGATGGATTACACGCCAGAGAAGGAAAGAAAACCTATTCCTCTTTGAACTTCACTGGCATATGGATTAAAAACGCACCTGCCGGGAATCTATGATGTTTTTCCAATCAATAGGACGTGTGTGTGCAAAAGGGGGTTTAATTTGTCTTTTCTTTTTTGAAATTTGATTTTTGTTCAGTCTCCGAGTGTGACAAAATAATATTAAAAAATAATCCATGTTTTAATACCAAAAGGACATTTTATTTTGCATATAATTTCTCATCCTCTTTTCCTCCTTTTGTTGTTTTCATTTTTACATCTTTTTTTTGTTATTAACCTGTTTTTTGACTTCCAATCTTCAGTCTTTGACCGCCGGTTTGGTTCTGCTTCTCAAAGTTTTTGTTTAATACAGAACTGTCACCTTGCAACGTGAAGTAATCGGTCATAAGCTTTTCTTCCATTCCAGGACAGGGAATATTGTTACATGGTGAATCCAAAATGATATCTCTGTATTTTTTTTTTTTTTTTATATCAGTCTGGTCCCCACTCGCTCCATCAGCCACGCAATCAAATTTGTTTATTGTAGTGAAACAAAAGAGCTCATTGGTCAGTTGTCATTTTGATCAAAATCACATTTCCCTCACCTCAGATTAACAGAATTTAGTGGTTCGCTGATTGATTCTGATGAAATTTGTAATGTTTCTCAGTGTGCTGCATAGACTGTATATATAAATGGACATAGCTAACCTGCTAGCTGCCAGGTTAGCCAGCTGCAGTAAGGCTTGTCATTTGGGCCTTAAAATTGTATTAATTAACCGGCTCTAATGATCCTGGCGTTACTATTTCACTATTGTATCCGTAAATCAAGATATGAACATTAATAACGGACATATCAAGCGCCGTCTTTCACAGAGGTTGCTCCCGCTAAAGTTAGCAACAGGTATGACCGACAGTGTTGCTAAGCACCTGCTCCCTTCTAAACCAGTGGTGCGCACGGGAAGGGGCGCTACCTTCGACAGCCTCGCTCCGGATTGGCTCTTTGGCTGCCATGATACTCGCAGTCGGAATTCCAAATATGGAATTCTGCCCCAAATTTGCCACTATAACTGCTAGCCTCGATTAGCTTCATTTGACTGGCGCCAAACGCTATGGGTGACGGCACACTCCCTTAGTCCTCCTTTTCGTTAAACAGTCTGTAGTTCCAAGCGATATTTTTTTCCTCGTAAGAGCCAGATTTGTTTTGGTACAGACAGACAGACATGCATGTCTCTGATTGGCTAATCTACTGGTTAATCACGCCCATCTGAACTCGGGAAGATGCCACCAGTGACTAGTATTGGAGATGTGTGTATTCTAGATCCCAAACCTGGAATATTGCCTACTGCTAAAAGATGTGTCAATGTATTTTTAATATGGCTCTCAGAAGGCACCACAGCATAAAGATATGATAGAAAATATGATGGGAGTTAATATTAAAACAGAATGGGCTTCTTTTATTTTTTATAGCTGCCCTGTTGCACTTTTAACCCTTTGTCAACACACACACGCAAGACCACAACAATCAATGTAAAAATATAGAGATGTTTCCGGGGTCAGACGTGACAACTGTGGAAAAGCAGTGTTCTCTTGAGAGGGGAAAAGGTGAGACTGAGCATCGCAAATGGATCGTCATATTGGGCTCTTAAATAATGCATGAAAATTGGCAGAGCATGAACGGCCGACCACACAGGAGAGACACTGAAGCGAAGAGGAAGGAAGAGAGATGAGGGGGGAGCAGGGTGAGTGGCAGAGAAAGCACTTTGTAATAATTAAAAGCGTCATAGCTATGGCAGAGACTTGTGAATGAAGGCTCATTTTATACTGCACTCGAATGTATAGGCACATATGGGTCTTTATTATATCTACGCAGGCACTGTCTAATTAGGATTGCAGGGTATGAGGTCTTCTATAGTCTTTGCTGGGAAGAATACTTAATACTTGCATTAAAATATATTCAGTTACATGGTCTAATCAGAGTACTGTACTCTGAATACTTAGAATACTTAAACATTGAGTTGCCTTATATTATAGTGTAAAACGAGGATGAGGATTAAAACTAAAGCTTTATATTTGTTATGCATTTATTAAACCCTAATTAGAGAAAAAAAAAAAAAAAAATATTTTTTTTTTTTAAATCGCACATACATGCACAACAAAAGAAGTGTTGTCTATTTTCTAGTTTGAACACAAAAAAATAAAACTATATAATCTAGTATCACAATGTATTTTGTTGTAGGGGTTGTCAGACATAGATTTTTTTGAACAGATACTATATCCGATACTTGTCTTGCTGTTGTGGCAAATTAACTTTTTGCCTTTGTAAAATAATGGGGAAAAAAAGTATTTATCTGGGATATAATTTTTTTTTCCCCCCCTCATTTAGTCTGCTCAAAAAGACTAATTTGATTCACTGAGGACAAGCCAGGAATGACATACGGACGGGCAGTACAGGAAAAAAATATCAACTAAACTTTCGACATTTGGGCCAATATTGATATTCAGGGAAATCGTTGATAAGCGTTGAACCATCCCTATTCCTTTGATTTTAGGTAAGTAACTTTATTCTGAATCCCGAACACCAAATGAAAGATTAACTGTACCGGAATAAACCAGACAAAGACAAGACTAGACTCGAAAGCACGGGTGTCCAAACTATATGGCCCGGGGGCCAAATGTGGCCCTCAGACCAGTTTTTATTGGCCCTCAGACCTCCTGCTGAACTGGTCCAATTGATCATAAGCAGAACTTTTAACAGAAAATGAAACTATTTCTACCACTATATCCTCAAACATCACATTGCAGTGTGATACAGACCTAAAATGAATGTGTTTCAAGCCTTATTAACACACAGCGGCTCTGTCAAAGTTGTGTTTAAAGCATCGCACTGTATTGATCACCTGCCTGTGGCCCTCTGCTTCGAATATGTTTTGAGATGCGGCCCTCAATAAAAAAAGTTTGGGCACCGCTGCTCTAAATTCATCAAGTATATGTAGAGCAATCCACGTACCACCAGAAGGAGCTTGTGTACGCCATAGTTTGAGAAAAAACTGGCCTACAGTACCTGGGACAAAGGCCACAGTTCTGATATTTTGTCAAACATAAGTTATATCGATGATTAAACTGTCCAATCTTCTCCATTGTACCGTGATAACAAATTTTGGGCTGTATCGTCCTGCTCCAGATGTGTTCAACATGAAACAGCTGTAGACCAAATCAACCATCTGAGTCAAGAATCAAGGGATGGTTTTGGTGACAGATGGGCAGGTGTGAACAGTTTCGAGAAGGCAAAACTACTGGGAGCTTCATGCACAACTGCGTCTGGAGAGTTTAAAATATCTAACAAAACAAACAGTTCAGGAGCAAAAATAAAAGGCTGAGGTCCAATGAGAAGGGCAGAAGTGGGTAGTACTCAGTTACATTTACTCAACTCAATCTTGTGTAATTTCTTGGACCACTACTCTGTACTTCTACTTGAATAATATTTTGAAGTCATGTTATGGTTACGTGAATCCAATTTTTGACTACTCTACCCAGCTCTGCGAATGGGTTACAGTCCATTTGGGATAAACCATTTCTGAACGCTCTTAAATAAAAGCTTCAGTAAAAAAAAAAAAAATCCAAAATCCAAACTCTCAAAGCAGATGGGCAACAACAAAGTCAAAAAGATCCCAGGCACTTGTAGCTTCTGATCCTCCATTTGAAAAATCACTATTTTGGAGAAATACGCTTCAGGAGGCAATTTAGTGAAGCAGATGGACAATTTAATAACACTTCCAAAGGCTTAGGGTAAAATTGCAAATTGAAATTTCTGATTCACTGATTTATCATTTAATATTTGCAAATTATTAAACAAAGCCCAGAAACCACAAATGAGGGAGAATGATTGTGTTTTTGTTGAGTAAAATTTCTAGCAGGCACATTCAGAAGTTCCACAACCACCTCATATTTCAAATCTTAGCGCATTATACTACAGTGTGCAATGTGGAACTTTTCTGGTGAAGGGTACACCACTTGCTTGTTTCCATGGAGATGTTATTGCTTTGCTTGGAATAGTAAGGCATTAAAGATCCTACATTACGCAAAATTGACTCTTGTGAGCTTTAAGCCATGTAATAATGTTAGCTCCTCAAATAAATACCGGGAATTTTTGTTTTGTTTTATTCACACATGTTTGAGAAATCTTTTATTATGAGTCTATGTACATCTCCAAAGCTCAAAATGCTCTGTTCTACCTTGTGATGTCATGAAGTGAAGTGAATTTAATGGCTACCTTTCTGTTTAGTAAAGATAAGTAATACCAAGGGTAAAATTATCCAGCTGATTCTAGTGAAGGATGTATGGAGTTTAAAAACACAGTGGAGCTCTTCCTGTATTACCTATTCTGTTTGAGAGAAGAACTCAGCCTGAATGAACGTGTGAATGAAACAAAACAAAGCCTCAGGTCTGTAATGAGGAAAAAAACAGATGAGAAATAGTGTAATATGGGCCCTTTAAACTGTCAATCCTTTTTTTTCAGTTATCTATATTTTTCATTTACACGGCTAAAGACACACCTCTCCACGGATCTGACCTGCAACTTTAGGCCACCTGTTTGTCTTCATGGAGACAGAAACGTTTAATACCAAACTCAATACTATGGCACATTCCAGGAAAGCAAAGAAATAGCAACTTCCCAGAGACAAGCAAGTTGGCAGAACCTCCAGTCGAAAAAGGTTACGCAGTGAACCTTTAAGTGGTTGTATTTTAACTTCTCTTTAGTTCAGTAGTACAACAGTGTTGGGTTGTGCCTTTTGTCATTGGGCCTCATTGGAATCGACTGGACTTAGTGCCTCAATCTTGTAACATTAATGAAGTATTGATCGTGCCGGTCCCGTCACCTGCGACTTCTGGGGAGGAGTTTTGAGTTGAGGTTGGGACTGACATTCTCAAACAAATAGTTCTTCATGCTTTTTACAGCAGTGGTGGTTCTCGGATGATTGGTGGTTTTCAGATTCTATAATGTGAGGACCTCATTCTTCCACATGGGGGCGCAAGAGCCAGATTTCCCTATAGAGAACATTGTACAGTATAAAAGTTCGCTACCAGATTATAAAATTGCGAGTTTGTCACCAAAGTATCCAGTTTTGCTTTTCCTTGCAGTGTATTCCACTTTTGTTAAGCTAAAAGTTCTCGTTCACGCCTCAATTTTGGTCCAGCTCGTCCTTATCCTTCTGCAGTCAGTGATCTGGTATTAAATGTTCTGATATCAATGATTAACAAGCAGGTGCGGTCTAGTTACCAATAGAAATGATCAGTTCAACATTTGGGAATTTACCTTTGGGATATTTCATGACAAAATACAATGTAATCAACCATCTGAGAGTATGACATTATTACACTCTAGAATATGAAATCCACACATTTACAAGTATAAAATCGGGTATCATAGTTTTAATATCGTAAATATGATCATATCTAGAGTAATTTGAGCATGTTTAACCTTACACTGTGCACTGACGAGAAGAACAGTTTGTCGACATCACAGAAAATTGAGATGCAGAATTTACCAACGATAATTTCACAAGTTTTATTCAGATCTAAATTATACAGCTCACATTTGCATATGGAGGGATGTAGGGTTTTAATATTAATCAGATCTGATACGGCCACTTGGGATAAGAGATTCATTTGTATGGGCATGCCATATTCACCGTTGGATCAAAAAAATATTCTTATATCAGTGTAATAAAAGTGAGATACAAGTTCTCTGTATTTCTCAATTAACTTCAAAACAACACCAGCAAAAGGTTTGTTTTAATTACATTGCAAAGGGATTCATTAGTTGCTTTGCTGCAGCCATATCCCTTGTTTTAATATTATGCAAAATTGTCTTAAATGAACTTTTAACCAAACAAAAAACAATTATAATGGTTTACGCTCTTACTCAGACTTATATTTGGACTGATTCATGCATGTCTGAGTAATTCTGCATTTGAGGCTACTTACTGTGATTCTTGGAAAATACTAACATCCAAATATAATCAAATACATAAAATAAAATGTATAAAATGTATATAAATAAAAGTTCAAACATCATGGGACTTTCTGGGCCAACTACCACCAGTAAAAAGTCTTATTACCTCAATTTATATGTGCAAACAGGATATCGACTGAACAGACATTTGTAAGTCAATATTCGATCCAGCTAATTTTTCTGTTTCAGGGCCGCTGCACCACCAACTGTAAATATATCCACTGTTTGATACGGTGGAATGGCACTATAAAAGGTAAGTGTTTCTGCAGTTTTAAACAGGAAGTCAATGGTCCCGTTTCTTTTGTTAAGTGGTTTTAGATCAATAGTGTGGCTGAATGAACAAAATAAGTAAAATAACGATCACTAAATACAAGGGAGAAAAAACATAATGTGTGTTCTTTGGCGTGTCTAATAAAAATGGCGTCTTCCTCGCAAATCGTACAGCATATATCAAACGGTCTGTGGATATTTGGCGAAAACCAGTTGTCAGAAGCTTTTTGTCACCGCCGCTTCACGTGTGTCAGCGCGGCACTTAATGAAACGTCCAGATCGATGCATCCACTTCCTCCTCTGGAAATGAAGGCAATCAATCACTTTATTCAATAGCTCTGCCAGGGCCTGAGTCGTAACGAGAGGGGGGTAGAGGAGCCAGACATTGTACTAAAGGGAGCCGTTACTTCAAAATAATACCCAAAAAGGTAGGGATGGGACTTTAAACAATAATATCGTTTATGGCGATAAAAGAGGACATTTTATATAATCGTGATGATCGCCAATAAAGATGAGGTGACAGTAGCTTTACTTCAGTTGGTGCAGTGTTTGTCCACTGATTCGAAGGTTGGCGGTTCGAATCCTGCTCTCATTGTATCACCAGAACGATCATTGTCAAGTGCAGCACTATTCACTTTATTCCAGAAGTTGCCGTGGACACCGCCATTGTCATTCGAGTTGTATTATTTTGTCTAGGGCTGGCGATTTTGACCGTAAATAACTTCTATATGGACTACAGAGCCGTTTTGAAGCCTCCAGAGAATTGGTGAGGTGTTGACTTGTTGGTGTACAAACATAGAACATTTTACACAAATCTACACAACTTTGTCAGGTTTTTGAGGCAAAACTTTTCCCGAATTCATCATTGAAAAGAATGGCATTCCCTCTTAAATGGAAAAGCCAATACAAAGAAAGTGCGGTTTGGAGCGTTTAGAGCAGGGGTGTCCAAACTATGGCCCAGGGGCCAAATGCAGCCCTCTGACCAATTTTTATTGGCCCCCAGGCCTTCAGTTGAACTGGTCCAATTGATCATAATCAGTACTTTTTACAGCAGACTTAAGTAATCTCACCGATATAACCTGAATAACATCACATTTTATTGTCATACAGACCTAATATTAATATTTCAAGCCTTATTTAAAGTATGAAGTCAAAACTATGTTAAATGCACCATCTGAATTATCCACTGTGGCCCTCTGTGTCGAATATTTTTCAATATATTGCCCTCGCTGAAAAGAGTTTGGGCACCCTGGTTTAGAGGCAAAAGTGGATGGGGCCTAGACCTGTCACGATAAAAAAAAAACAAAAAGTTCGATTACTACAGAAAAATATCACGATAAAATTTTAAGTACTTTTAAATCTGACGTAATAACCCTAAAGAAGGTTGATACCACCACAATGGAAACACACAAAGGTACCTATTAGTCTTCCTGAATACTTCCACAATACTGAAATTTCTACCACAATGTCCAACAGGGGCAATATTTTGTTTGGCCCAACCAGCTGCCAAAATATGCATAAATAGTATATGTATAAATGTGAATTGGAACACTTTAATCCAAAGACGGTACTGCAAACCAACTCTCTTATCCAATTTGTAGTAAAACAAGGTTGTGGATGAGTTTGTACTGAATTGAAATTAAATAATTTGAGGAAAATTATAAAAATCGGCCCTGCATATCAGCCTAAAAATATCAGCAGAGCTCATCGGCCATTGGTTTCACCATAAAAAAAACATATTAGTTGATCTCTACCCATTTATAATGCGGTATGTGAGTGAATGCAACTTGCCATGCACCTCCTCTAGTCTTTGCAACTTTCAAATCTAATACAAAACCAGAAATCAAAACAAAATACTACTACTTTTGTCCAGAAAACTAAAACTTGGTAAAATGCACTTCCAGTTTGCTAAGGTGGAGATGTCAGCCTGACCCTGTAGCCCTGCGCCTACACACTTCCTCAACCAAGAAACAGGGAGAGGAGTATGAAAGCATTCTGGGGCGAGGTCTGTCGCCCCCGGCAACAAACATGCCCCCAGACAAGATGGAGGCTGTAAAAGTGCATTTTGACTGGCACTGAAAAGGGGCGACTCAAGGACAAGTCAAGTCACGAGTCCTTTGACAAATGCAGAAAAGAAATGTTGTAGAAAATGGGACAATTTTGCTTTAGATGTTGCGTTAAAGAAATAAAATAGACTGAATAAACAGCAAAAATTATGTGCAAATTACTTTGAGAGCAACAATCTTAGGCTAAAGTTTGATCGAATACATTTTTTAACGTTCATTTGAGGTATGGATGGGACTTTTGGCTCTTTTAGGGGATTCGAATCGTTTAGATCCTTTCATTTCAAAGAGCCACTCAAAAGACTGGCTCTTTTACCATTTATTTATATGAACGAAGCCATCACTAATTTGAGGTATGTTGAACCTCTGGAACAATACTTACTTATAATACTTCTGTGGAAATTCTCTGGGGAACCTTATTGTGTTTTGCAGTCTTGAAAAAAAACTGATCTGAATTAGCTCTGGTAATTAGTATTTATTTATACATTTTGAAAATAATAAGCTGCCTGAAATTTGAAAAAAGCATAAATTAGAAAAGTCAGAAACAAAAAAGTAGTAAATTAAATCAGTTTTGTTGTACTCAATATTTTTTTATGTATTTTAGCTTTTTTTCTTGTTCCAGTGCAGATATATTGCATAAGTAGCTTTTGAGGTGAAAATAAGTCTGCTGTTTCCAGTCTGCATTTAAGCATTTAACTGTCCTGATAATCAGGAAGTGCGTGTTAGCATGGTGGTAATTGTTAGCATTACTGTCATGGCTTATAAACTCATCACAGTGAAATGCAGCTCGAAAGGAATAGGATAAGTGAGGAATAACTTTGGACCACTGCAAAATGTAAAAACACTATTGTTTCACAACTACAATGCAACTTTTACCTTATAAAATCAATTGGATTCAGTAAATATTAAAAGTCAAGATAGTTGTAGCTAACTGTTGTGTGTCAAACCTGCATCAGAAAGGTCATCCAAAATAAAAGTCTGTGCCAAATCAATATACAAGATGGATACTTCTAAAACATATATTGTAAAAGTAACACACAGACAACAAGTGCTTAAAACAGTCTGACAAATGAGAGTGAATTATTCCGAGCACGACGACAGTACTGAGGAGACAATCGACCAAACCACAGATGACTTTTATGACACGGCGTAATGAGTGAATGTAGATTGGCCCTTGAAGATAACCAAAGAGAAAAACACATCTCATTTATTTTACCCCTAGAGCACTGGATATTAGCTCAGATCAGTGCCATTCTGGAAGTCATTTTGTGCAATTATAAAAGCCACACTACTTACTACACACGTTTGGATTTTCATACTTCGGCTAATGTAGTTAAATTTTAAAGCTAGAGTATGTAATTTTTTTAGCAAAAACAAACTGAAAATAACCTTTTTTTTTGTCATTTGGGACGGTTATATTGCACGAAAAACCTCTTGCATTGAACGGGCTTGCATCTCCACAAACCTGACTCCTCCTCCTTGTTTCCATGGAAATGCTGTTCTTTCAGCTACAATATTCCATATGGCCTTGGAGAAAGTTCTTAAGTATAATTCTTTCTATATATATTTTTATGGTGTAACAGGGGAGGTTTGTTCTGGGGTTTGGGTGTTGGAAAAAAAAAAAAATATATATATATATGTTTTTGAAATTGCTTTGTTTTTCTAATCGAATGCTTAATAAAAAAAAAAAAATAAAAAAAATGTTCTGAAGTATCTAGTCTAAGTTTCTATTTCCATGGAGTCATACGGGTAAGGCTCCACCTCCAGAAAGTTACATGTTGTAGCTTTAAAAAGGTGCACTATGCTTCTGGTAGACGGTCTCACATGTGCTTATCGTCTTCGTAGAGATGGTTTGCCTGAAATGTTCCACAGAACGGCATTAAACATATGTGTTGCCATGGCGACAAGTAGTTCCCAATTAGAGTATGTGTTATTCAAGGTATTAGCAAGAAAAACACCTGTATTGCTAAACATAACGCCATAGTATGGAACATTTTAAACCAAGCAACGACATCTCCATTGAGACCAGCGGGTGACGGACGCCCCACCAGAGGAATTACATAATGTACATTTAAAAGCCCATTCTACAACATCCTTTGCTTATTTTACAAATTATAGACAACAACATCACAGAAGACATCGGGACAATAACATTCACTTTGTCTTTTCAAAACCAAAGCAGAGACGTCTATAAAGTCACTAATAAATTTGATTGAAGCCATTGTTTGGGAGACAGTCGTCAACAAACTCTAAAAGATTCTCTCAGAGATAGTCGCGCAACAGATCTATAAGTCATTCCATGTAATTGTAGCCTCCGAATGCATTACGTTTGTGCAATTGTTCCAGTCAATTACAACCTATCAAACTCAAGCAGAGGCTGAATTCACCCCATTAGGCGGCCTGGTGTTTACTAGCATCTGATGCTTACTGAAATAGACTCATCCAAAGGTCTATAGCAAAAACAATGGGGTAGAAAGCCCAAGAGGCATCGTCCAAATGTTTGTTTGTTGTACAACTTCGGCTCCGTGGAGTGAAAACAAATTAGGAAGTCGTAAGTGAGGGGCTTTATCATCAAACGCACAGATGTATTCTAATTGAAATGGATGGTCAGTAAAAATTAAGCTTGGGTTTCTGTTGGTTTAAGATTGTAAAAAGGGTCATTAGTGGATATTTGTGTAACTAAAATGTAATTATAACGAGACAAATAAAAGTCTAAATAGGCCTATATTTTGGGAGGATAATCAGCCAATTACAGGCATCTGACATTACAACCTAAACGATGCACAGTGAATGGAGCTCAACGGACCGATCTCACCTCTCGGGTTCCACAGGTAAGATCCCAAAGCTATTCCTTACTTACTTTAGGCATTCCGAGCATCGTAATGTTATTCACCCCAATGAGTTTATAACCGCTTGTGAGCTTTAAAGTCATGTTATAATGTTGTACCTCTTCAAAACAGACCTAGAGTTGTGTTTTGCTTCATTCACACGTTTGAATAACCCTTTATGATTAGCCTGTCTACATCTCCAAAGCTCAAAATGTTCTGTTCCACCTTGAGATTTTTCAAGTTAACAGCTAGTTAATAGTTACCTTTTGCCTTTAGTTCAGTAGAGGCTGGCAATTCCAGGGCTGAAATGATCCAAATAATTCTAGTGAAGGTGTATGGAGCACTTTTGAGAGAAGAACTCAGCCTAAATATGCAGGGTTTGAGTGTTAAACATGTGAATAAAACAAAACACAACTGCAGGTCTGTTTGTGACGAGGAACAATATTGTAAGACAGAACAGAACAGTGTAATATGGGCTTTTTAAGAGTTGAGGCTACATTTCTGGATCATATACACATTAGTTACCACAAAGCTAGCTGGTCTCTTCTGTGCATCTAAACTTATATTTGAAATTGATGAAAAAAAAAAAAAATCTCCTAGGGCATGTGTCAAACTCAAGGCCGTGAGCCAAATGCGGCCCTCCACATCATTTTATGTGGCCCTCGAAAGGGTAAATTAAAAGGTATGATGGTCTTAAAATGTCATTTTATCAGGAGATATGCAATTACACAGCCATATTTTTACATCTAGGCAAATGCATATGTAATATTTGTAACTTTAATACAGAAACGGTTAATTAACAAGTTAAAAAAGTAGTTATTTGTTTTACATGTGGCCCTTTGAGAGCAGCCATTTTGCTGATGGGGCCTTCAGTGAAAATGTGTTTGACACCTCTGTCCTACGGGATGAATTGTAAATTGGATCATCATAGTCACTCAGCTGCTTTGAGGGATGAGTCAAATGCAGAAGACACATTTCTCTATGGGTAACAATAAGACTCCTTGACATTCCCAGTCACGAAGAAGAAACCAAGCACCATCCAAAACTTTCAGCATTTTCCGAGGGCAATGAGAGTTTTATAATAGTCCCATATTGAAGACCACCTCACAACATTCACACCAATCTCCTCCTCAGATTTCAGGGCAGCACGGCCTGTACAGTTTCGGATTTTCAGATTCACGAGGGTAAGAGCAGCCCAATCACTTCACAGCCTCTCCCCGTCCTCTCCGGCTCAAATGGAAGCTCTTTATGAATGCGTATGTGCAGTAATCCACCAGTGCGGAGTGAAAAATTGACTACGCTCGCTATATAACTCCGGCATATGTTATGGGTTCGCTAAGTGCGCTTATACACACAAAATAAACCGCGAGAGACTTGCAGATGTCAGCTCGTCAGCTCCGTAGACAATAAAGAGACGCAACAGCCTTCACCACTGATTTTACATTCATTTCATGCATGAGGCCACAATGATCCAAAAGGCATCTGGGCCGGTCCAATAGAAGCTTAAGCAGAGCCTCTGGTTGCCCCGGGCGCTCTGAGGTTTGCATGGATTTTATTATAGGATGCCAAGGGCCGCCACAGTGCACTCTTCAATATCGCGAGTGAATAAGCAGCATCGGGAATCAAGTGCCCAGTAAAATGTACCACTAGCAACTCAATTCATACATCTATTGAATGCTATCAGCCTATGTATATGAAAAAGTAAGGCGTAATCAATTAAAGGGCTCATATTACACTATTTTCTGATCTGTTATATTGTTGGTTCCTCATCACAAACAGACCTGGAGTTGTGTTTTGTTTCATTCGCACAAGTTTAAAGACACAAACCCTGTCTATTTAGGTGCTTTTCTCTCAAATGGAAAACACCCTGTTCCAGCTTTTGATGTCATGTGGTTATACAGGAAGTGCTCCGATGCGTTTTCAAACTCAATAAGCCAGGGGTGTCAAACTCAAATTTACAGAGGGCCAAAATTAAAAACTGACTAAGGCGCAGGCCAAACTAAATATTTACTGAAACATTTTAACAACATCTGCATGTTTTTCAGAAGGGGTGGCTTAAATTTGAGTGAGGCGACAGGAAGTAGATGAGCGTCAATAGAAGGGGCCAGCACCAACACATTTGCAAAGCATTCTGGGATTCATAGTATTAGAGGTGCATGCACTATACTGGCGTGACAGCAGGTGGGCCAGCTCTAATACATATTTAATATCATCTCGTGGGCCAAATATATTCAGATCAAGGGCTAAATTTGGCCCGCGGGACTGACTTTAACATGTCTGACATACACCTTCACTAGAATTTGGATGCTTCGCTGCTGAAGGTAAAAGGTATCTGTTGACATGACATCATAAGGTGGAACAGAGCATATTCTGAGGTTTAGAGATGTAGACAGACTAATAATTAAAGGGGTTACTCAAAACTCCAGGTATGTTTCTGAGGAGATAACAACATTATAACATTTAAACCTTTAACAAATATATGGGGTTGTTTTTTACACAAAATCCAATTGGCAAACTCAATGGGACTTCCTGATAAAATAAAAAATATGCATCACTTGACCATCACTTGAGCGCTAGAGAGCAGTCCAAACTAAGGTATGAAAGCAAACTAAACCTTGGTCTGAAAAAAGAATCTGTTCAAATAATTTGGGGCATAGTTGAAATCACTGTTTTTAACGAAAGACCAGATGAACCTCATTGGACTATGCCCCAAATTATCATAATTATCTTTTGCATAGTCCAAGCTTAAAACCAACGTTGAATCACAAAGCTTTTTTATGGTATAATGCAAAAACACCATGGAGCTAACAGTAAAACTAGTGACAGTTTTGGTTTCTACACTTTCAGAGGAATCTTTAGTGAGAAAGAGGGAAAAGGTGAACACAAAACTAAGGACAAAAGTCGTGCTTTAACCTTTTCAGAGTGTTACAGGTCGGACCAAATGGAGGCGCGCCGCACACTGTGACAAAACCGCTCCAGTGAAGTGCTCCCAGTCAAATCTACTTCATGACAGGTTATAACTAACACGCCTGATATTTTTTGTTCAAAACTGAAACCTGTCAAGTTAATTGCTCCATGAACTGAATCCTCATTTGAAAACCAAGGTCTAATTTTAAGGTCACATTTTAAACCATGCCCAGAAGTGTTACTTACTGCACTATGTAACTTTTCGGGGGGGTATCAGCCACTTGCTTGTTTATTAACGCTTTGTCTATTATATTCCACAGTACGGCATTAAAGAAATCAATCTTAATGTAAAAAACAAACAAAAAAAACATTCTTATTGTGAATATGAAGGCTACGCCACAGATCTGACCTGTTAGCCACTTAGCATCATCCATTTATCTCCATGCAGATACGTTTAATGCCATACTGTGTAACATTCTAGGTAAAACAACATCATCTCTCATGTAGGAAAGGACACGAGTTACCCTCCACATGGGAAATCACACAGTGTACTTTTAACATTTGAAAGTGGCCTACAAAATGAAAAGCTAAACATATTTCCATCTATGTTTATAAAGATGTAAAAGTCTGCAGAGGACAAAGAATGTATTACAGAAATAAATGCTGCCTTTGAGATGGAGGCACTCAAGATTTTGATTTGTATAACCATACGTCGAGTTCTTGTTATGACCTAGAAAACAAAGCATTATAAAAATTGCATTTGTCAAACACACAGATTCTATTAACCCATTTCTCTGAGCTCCACGACCATCACGAGCTGTGGACCCGATGTCCTTTTGTCCTGTGTACGAATCCAGGTCAGGCTTTATTCACCAATACCTCAATACAGATGTAAAATAAGCTGTTTGCAAGGACTTTAAAAAGACCTAATTTTTACTGTGAAAAAACTGAAAAAGTTTGCAGTGGTCCAAACTTCCTTACCTGACATTATCTTATACATTTCAAACATCCTAATTACTCACCAAGATGAGTTTATAAGCTCTTTTCACTGCTCTCAGTGACCGTGTGGAGTTTTGTCAAGCTAACAACAACTAGCATGAGATAAATAAAACTAATACAACTACAAACAAAAAAACTAAAAATAAAATCGCCACTAGCATGCTAATACGCACTTCCAGATCACACATTAAAACACTTTATAATCAGTTGCAGACAGCACTCAGTGGACATATTTTGAAGTCAAGTTTTGTATTGTATTGTGTTTTTAACAATCTGTTTTTAACTTGTTCTGTGTGGTGTCCTTGGGTGTTTTGAAAGGTGCTTATAAATAAAATGTCTTATTATTCTCATTATCATTATTATAATCTCCATCTTGTATCACTACATTTGGAAAGTTCCACAGTATGGCATTTAACGGATCCATCTTGCTTTTATTCAATTTTTTGTGCCGTTATTGCTCAAAGCACCACAAAAAGATGCACCGTGTCTCCACAGATCTGACTTTTAACACTGGATATAGATCTGAATAAAACATGGAACAGTCTAATTTAATAATACATTTTTCCTCAACCACTCCCCCTCTTGGTCGGCTTCAGTCATTACTCTTGAGTGACAGGTGAATCGATCCATTCACAGTGAAGTGTAAACTCTCAGAAGAAGAAGGTTGGTTTAGTTTCCTCTTATATGTAAAAGGTACCGAGTCCAAATTGAAATCTTAATCACTGTGCTACAAAAAACATGATTACTGGATAGTTCTAATCAGTTATATTTGGGAAACGAAAATATTACCTGTGCTTTTGCCTAATTAAAGTTTTTGATTTGTTGTCTATGATTGGCTTTAAAAATGAACAATTTTGACTCTGAATAAGTCAAATCAAGCCAGTTCTCAGTCCTGGCGTATACTTTATTTGCTTTGCTCTGAGGGCTTCATCTTGATGATTCAAACTTTGGGTAACACTTTATGATAACTACACTTTTAATAACCTTAATAATGCATGAACAAAGACTTAAAGCTACCATCTGCAAGCGTAATTTTTTTCAGCAGTAGATGACAGATGTGAAAAATGTCCCAGGCCAAAGTGGTACACTGTCAGACAGCAGTAAGATAGATGGCCTCTAGTGGTGATTTGCGAGAATACAACAGGGGTGGGTCAGCCAATCCAACTATAGATGGTAGCTTTAATACAATGAACAAATAGTAAGGGTGCGATATTATGCTAAACCAACCCATGTGAGCTTTAAGCCATGTTATAATTCTGTTACCTCATCAAAAACATACTTGCAGCATGTTTGAGTAATCCTTTATTAGTCTACATCTCCAAAAAATGATCTGTTCCACCTTGTGATGTCATGAAGTGATGGTGTTCAAGTTAACAGCTACTTTTTTTATCTTTTGTTCAGTAGAGATTAGCAATTGTGAGGCTGAACTTATCCAAATTATTCCAGTGAAGGTGTATGGAGTTTAAAAACACAGTGGAGCACTTAAATATGCAGGGTTTGTGTGTTAAGCGTGTGTGAACAAATCAAAACTAAACACAACGTGGATCAGAAAATAGCAAAATATGGACTTAACTTCTTAATTAGTTACGAAGCCTGAGTCATTCTTAACAAACCATATAAACATGTCTTTGTTTGTACTATATTGAGACTAATTAAGATGTCGTTATTATAAAGTGATACCAAACACGGCCGTAGTTAGTCGTTAATGACAGCCTACAAAAATGAAAAGCCAGACCAAATCAGCCATGGCATGTGCTTACCAAGCATGGGGCCAGCTGGTTTCTTGGTTGAGTGACACACATAGCAGCGGGAAGTTAATTATGAATGAAATGAAGCACTCTATATGAACTAGATCCATGTGGTGATGCACTATGGATGAACCCGGGCTGAGTCTCAGGTAATGGTGGCTGCTGTGTAAGGCTAAAGTGCATCAGGTGAAAGGCAAAAGCACTTTCAGCTAATGTGAGGCACTTTTATGTACAACTGATCCTGCTGTGATGTGAAATATGGCAATAAATGAACACCACAATCTTTAAATAAAAGTACATCTTTAAAAAAAAAAAATTACAATTAACGATAGTAAATCATATCTACATCGTGTTTATTCAATTTGATGCCCTTTTGTACATTTTTTAGTTTTAATTTCTTCCTATTCTGCAAAAATATATATTAAAATAGCATAGTACATCGCAACACAAATCAGACTTGTCAAACATCGCATCCTTTCTCATATTGTGTAGCTGCATAACTAGGCATATGTTTTTGTTGGCACATTTTTGCATGTTTAAAATGAATAAACACTTTTTGGTTAGTAAAATAGGACGTTTAAATGACTGTACACACCCATTCTGCGGAGAGCCTAATGGAAAGAACATTCATGGATTATTGAAATATGCAAAAATGATACTCAAGTCTAGATATGTTTAAAGTTAATAAATACATTTTGGTAAATAAAATAGGACTTTTAGATTGCTTAAAGCAGACATATTATGCAAAATGGACTTTTCAGAGCTTTTAACTATGTTATGGTTCTTTCTTCCTCATTTACCCTCTCGAAGTTGTTTTTGGAGCGATGATACTTGTAAGATTCGTTGCTATTTTAGTGTGATGAGCAGCGATCCATAGGGGGCGCTGACAGCTACACGGCTCTTTGTTGTGATGATGTTTGTGCCGACGTCAGCTCCCATTGGCCAACGCAGTTTTGTAACGAGGACGTCAGCGAATATGTTTCTTTTATTAAGTCATTTTAGATTAATACAGTTGTCCCTCACTATATCGTGGTTTACCTTTCGCAGTCTCGCCATTTTCATGCTTTTTTACGGTGAATGGACGTGCATTGTGTTCTGCGTCCTGATTGGCTACGGGACTGTAGACCATTGTGTTCTGCGTCCTGATTGGCTAAGGGACTGTAGACCATTGTGTTCTGCGTCCTGATTGGCTGAGAGACTGTAGACCATTGTGTTCTGCGTCCTGATTGGCTACGGGACTGTAGACCATTGTGTTCTGTGTCGTGATTGGCTGAGAGACTGTAGACCATTGTGTTCTGCGTCCTGATTGGCTGAGGGACTGTAGACCATTGTCCATCAGTCTCCTCTGTGTCTCCTGTACAGTACAAAATGTGTTCAGACAAATTTACATAAATGTTGGATCGCAGTGTGACTCTAAAGTGCTGTGTGTTTGCAAGTTTTCACCCCGAAACGTTCTGCACCGACAAAGGCGCCTACGAAGGTTTGAACTTTGTTTAATATCTCTCTGAGAAAAGTGTATAAAGTGTGTGGTGAGGGGTTTTACAGCCGCAAAACAAATCGTAAAAAAGAACCCTGATTACTTCGCGGATTTCACCTAGTGCGGGTTATCTTTAGAGAGTAACCCCTGCGAATGTGCAACGGGTGTCATAGGTTATAACTATATAGCAGACACAAGCACAATATGTCTGCTTTAAATTCCTCAAAAAGCTAGAGTTTTCCCTGCATAAATGGACACACACTCCACAGAGGTTAGTAGGAAGCACACTGCCGTTGCTGTTATCTAGTGCATTAAGAGCACATGAGACTTCGAGCTGTGCCCACGTTGCCCAGGTCGCCCCACTCCTCCTGGACTTATCTGTGAGTGAGAGTGACCGCTGCTTTTAACACCTGATGCAGAAATATCTCCACGCTCCAAAATGGTCCCTCTCAAGCAGAACGTACTCCACTGATGCAAGCGCAGCATTTTATCCCTTTTAACGCTCTGGGTTCAGCCTATCTCAATGTGACATGCAATTCTAAGCTCCAAGCAAGTGGAACTGAGGTGTTGGTTAAGGGAGTGCTGGCCATGTTTTTGGAAGAATTTATAATTGCTGTATTTTTCTGATAAGCGTTAACATTTTGCGAATTGCAGCATTTAAATTTGAGAGAAGACTGAAATATCAATAAACGGACACAATACAAGAATGACTTTTTTGTTTTGTTTTTTGCAGAGGAAATTATGTTGCGTAAATAATTGAAGAGCTTCACATTGTGCCATTTGCAACAATTCAAACTGCAATTTCGTTTTGAGAGCGTTTTTTCTTGCAACCTTGCCTGGCAAATCCACACTAATCTCTCTGTGTACTTTTTATACAGATTGATATGAGTCTGCGTCCTCCTTTACGTCTCAAGCCTGGTTAAACGTGCTCGTCCAATCAGATCACTTTTTTTCAGTGACACATGTGAAACGAAGGAGCTCATTGGTCACCTGTGATTTACAAATAAAATCACAATTCTCTCACATCAGATTAACAGAGTTTAATGCGTCGCCCAGTGATTCTGCAGAAATCCACCATGTTTTCCAGCTCCCTGTGATATATATCCATCCATTTTTTCCTTTATTATTTCCGATACAGATGGACCATGCGCGTCCCTGATTGGGTAGTCCATCTGTCATTCACGCCCATTTGAAAACGGGGAGATTTGCCGATGACTAGAGGTTCACATTTGCGTAAAGTATTTAAAAAGTGTGTATTCTAAATCCAAAGCAACTTGAACGAACAATTTAACCATGACTAACATTTTCGATGCAAAAAAATGATAAAAATGTGACTTTAAAAGCACCTACATTTACTTATTAGCATTACTACGTTTTATATGAAGCAAAGAAATCAAGAATTATGAAGGTTGTTCAAATAAAGGCCATTAATAGAGCTGATCTGATGAAGTCTTCATGAATTTTTGACCAATTCTCCAATACAGATGTAAATGTATAAAAATGTTCAGTTTTAGTGCCAATTATCATCACAATCTTATAATGAAAACTCCAAAATGTGCCTTCTGTAGTGCCAAATTAGAGCCATTGTGGTGCAGCTGTAAGTAAACTCCTCTCCTCTTCTCCTGCAGGTGGCAACGTGTGATGCATTTGACCTTCAAGTGTCCTGGCCCTCCACAGAGACAGACACACGAACACTTTACCAAGGTTTTCTTCACTATCAGAGCCTTAATTGTAATCTCCTGCATTAGTGCCTCAAGTTACAAGGCTGTGTGATACCCGGTGACATAACTGATCAATTAGGCTAATGGCTGCCGTGCTGAGGTGCTCGAGGTGAGAACGGAATTCCGATGATACAAATTAATCGCCCGAGTAGGCTTAATTAATTAGACCTGAGGAGGAGGCAGATTACGACCCTCCCAGGAGTCCTCAAAATGGTGGACGTTTTTGGGTTTTGGTCGACACACCTCTTCACAACTTTCTACAGGTACCGGAACGCTGCTTTCTTCATTAAATGGGAAAAAATCCAAAATCGAACTTGACCAGTATGAGGAAAAATAGACTGTTAATTATCATGATTCTAAAAATTATGATACTTGTTGTTATTAAAAGTAGTCAAATTTTAATTGAATTGAGATTGCAATTTTTTTTTATCAGGAAAAACATGAGTAGAGTTCAGATATGAGCTAATTGAGTTAAATAGCACTAGACTAGAAGTTTATTTATAAAGTCTTACTTCTCTTGTGTACCTTATTATAAAAAGTGATAGAAGTGTTTTTCATTCATATATGCTGCTCTCCCATATAAATCGTTAAGGTTAGGTCCCATATTACACAAAATTGATTGAGCTTTAACTCATGTTAGAATGCTGTCATACCCAGAATTGTGTTTTGTTTCATTCACACATGTTTGAGTTACACTTTATTATTAGTTTGTCCTCATCTCCAAAGCTGAAAATGTTCAGTTCCACCGTGAGAATTACCACCACATGACATCACAAGTTAACAGCTCCTTTTACTTTTAGTTCAGTAAAGATTGGCAATTCCAGGGCTGAAATCATCCAAATAATCCTAGTGAAGGTGTGTGGAGTTTAAAAACACATTGGAGCACTTCCTGCATATCCACATGACATGAGTGTTTTCTGTTTGAGAGAACTCGCCTGAAATACGTTGAATTTGTGTATTAAACATGTGTGAATGAAACAAAACACAACTCCAGGTCTGTTTGTGACGAGGAAACAACATTATAACATTGATCAGTAAAGAGTGTAATATGGGCTCTTCAAACTCTAAATAAAATAATAATTCGACTAATACAAATTTTGATCGACGAAGACACCAGGGACCACTTAATGGCGTAAACGACTTAAGGCCGACAGCTGTACTTACAATCCGGTCTCATTTGTCAGCCTTCTAACTTTTGCCTGTGCAGCTCCTGGTGAAATGAACCACACTAGATTTACACACGCCCTGAGTCTGCACTGTATTTATGGTCCACACAGGAGGGCCTCATCTCTCACAAGCACCGCCGCTCCCTGGGACACACAGAGGCTTATCTACACCGCAGGAGCTCCAGCGTGGACGCTCCTATGAGAGACAAGCGCCACCTAGTGTAAGGCGACTGTACTACACAAAATACATGTAAAAATGAATGTAGAGAGAATAGAGTTAAAACGCATATGAGAGGTTAGACTAGTCAGTTTATTAAAACACAGTTAAAAGACTTACCAAAAACACTTGAACCTTTTTTCTTTTTTTTTTTAAGGTTATAGTTCTACTTCCTGGTTTGATATGGGCAGCAGATATAGAATTATCTAGATGTACGTCATAACTGTTAATAACCTAGGAAGCAAACTGTAAAATAAGCGCCAAAACGTGTCTAACTGCCAGAAAAATTCCTTGAGTGTGTGTAAATTGTTCCAACATTTCAGACAGAATTTTCCATGTTGATGGTATAAGTAGAGGTATTCCTTTTGTAGTTCTCTTCAACTTTTTTCCACAAACTGTCACTCATGTAAAACTATGATAAATATTTACCACAGGCACAATCCCACCAAACCAAGTCATAATTAGAAAAACATACAAACCTGCCATATGCGTTTTAAAATAGCTCGAATGCAGACTATTAATGTAATTTTAATAGCCTTGATTGATTTCAAATTAACTGTATTTTTTGTATTTTATTCATTTATCCATCTTCATTTATACAGGGACAGCCCAATGAGAGCACTCAGACTCACCGTTACATGGGTGCTCTGTTTATTATATTTGTATAGAAACACTGCACTACAACAAACTGATCAATTTACACTTAAACCTTGCTAGTTGGCTAGTTTTTTCTTCCTCAAATTAGAAAAATAGATAAATATTCAAACCAGAAATCCCCAAAATTAACTGTTATAGAACTTAAGTGCAATTTTCTTAGTTCGCTAAGTGCATCCAGTGGACAAATAATGCATTGTAAAATAAATAAAATAACAAAATAAACTGAATATCTCAACAATGTGGACATTTTCTAATAATAATCAATTCAATTTGATCAACTATGTCAGAAAATCTTACTCCATTTCGTTGCTGTGGTTTCCGTGGGAGCTGCCATTGTCATTGGGATTGTATTATTTCACATGGTGCTGCCGATCATGACGACAAATGAGTCCTATAGGCCTACTACAGAGTATGGAGTGAATGAATAACACGCATTGCATTTGTTCAAAGCGCTTTAGGTGGCTTGAAAGACACATAAAAATCCAATGCATTATAACAAGCTCTAAGGGACCCTCGAAAAACTGTACCTCAAAAGCAATACGATCCCGTTTTCAATATATCCCCTACGTCTCCATTGTCTCTCCATCGTTCCTGTAGCCGTCGCACAGGCCGCCACACACCTGCCCGCCTCATGCATGTCTAGTCTCTGAGCTACAGCGAACAGCGCAGTTGGCCTCCTTATTAGAGCATATCTTTCGCTCCTAAACTACTCTGAACAGGACCATCGCACGAAGTAATTACAAGCCCACCTGTAGCAAACGCCAGGTGTGTGTGAGGTGAGGGGAGAGCTCCGATTGGGCAGGGGGCACACTAATAAGCCCGCTCCCTCTGTGAATAAAGACACATTTGTACAAGTTATTCACAAAATATCACACAGCCCTCTTCAGGAACTAGCAGAATAACCCTTTCCTTTATAATGCAAAGTGTTCCGTCTTAACAAAGCAAACACAGACCCAAAATCTGACATGTTTTTACTCAACTAAAAGATCTGAATATTTTTTTTTTGGTAATTTTGAGATTTACAGTTTCAACTTTTTTCTTGTTTCAAGCTGAGTCGACCTCAGTCTTGACAGTACTGACCTCATTCCACCCCGCCCATTTTTGAATAATACACTTTGTTTTATTAATTCACTCCATACTGTGTTGTAGCCATGATATTGAAGAGTCAAAATAATGGCGATTAACGATTATATCAGGATAATTATTAAAGTGGCTGACAGTTTGAAAATTGTATGGAAATATTAAGCATAGTTTCTATATAACGGGAGAAGTCGTTTTTTTCCTTCACATTCTGATGTAATGTAATGATTTAGTGACGATTATCTTTCTTGCCGATTTTTCACAATTATACAAAATGTCCGAAGCCCTGGGGTAAACTGACAGAAGCGACGCTGCCAATCTGCACCACCTGCCCCTCTGATCACCACCAACACTCACGCACACACCACAGTCAGACCAGGCAATGAGGGGGAAGTGTTTTGCCTAAGGACACAACAACAACTAGTATTCCCAGCAGTTTTCCATCCGAGTACTGACCAGGCTTTTAAGATCTGACAAGAAGGTTTGGCCACAAGTTTATCAAGAAAAGGGCAAATAAACTAAACATGCACACACCAAACACGACTCCAGTAATTTCTTCAGTGTGGCAAAAATATTATAACTTGCTTAAAAACCTAAAAAGAAAAAGGACTTTTTGAGCTTTTAACTCATAGAATTAAGGTTTGAAGTCAAGTAAAAGTCTCCGAAATAGTGTCCATAAAAGCAGAGTGGTCTATAAGTGTATAACCAGACGTTAATACACTTCTATTATCTGGAAACCCAAAGCCAAAATGCCAATCAACCAATATTCATGGGTTTCAATAGTAAAAGTCTCCAAAATGGCGTCCATAAATACAGATTGGATGGAGTAACAAACTGTATAGACAGTGTGGAGACTTTTACTACTGAAACCTATAAATATTGGTTATATTCATAGTAAAAGTCTCCAAAATGGCGTCCATAAATGCAGATTGGATGGAGTAACAAACTGTATAGACAGACATTAATACTTTTCTATTATCTGCAAACACAAAGCCTAAATACAAACCAATAGTCATGGGTTTCAGTAGTAAGTCTCCAAAATGGCGTCCATAAATACAGATTGGATGGAGTAACAAACTGTATAGAAAGACATTAATACATTTCTACTATCTGCAATCTCAAAGCCAAAATGCCAACCAACCAATATCCATAGGTTTCAATAGTAAAAGTCTCCAAATTGGCGTCCGCGCCATAAAAAAGTGCATGGTATATAGAGTAACAATATGAATAGACCTTAATCCATTCCTGCTGCATACACATCCTGTAGCACCTCATATTGCGTATCGCTTGATCCTGAATAAATGATGATGTTATTATCAGTGTGTTGGGAGCACTTACTGGAGGTGGCCTGTTTGTAGGTGGCCTCGCCCTGAGTGCTGCTCTTGGCTGGTTCTTCTCCCGATGGGGGCTGCTTCCTGGTTGCTACGGCGCCGGTGGATGGGGCTGGCTCGGGCTGCGTCTGAAAGTCTGCAACAACAACACGAGATGGTAACTGACAGCGCAAGCTATTGGTGTGTTTCTGCTCGCTGTTATATGCTGCATTTTGAGAACTTCTCATTAAAAAGATCTGATATTGTTTTAAATACAGCATAAGTCTTAATTTTTCATCATTCTGAAACCCATGAATACGGAGTACACTCTGCACATGGGGATTAGCAAACATTAGGGGATTTGGTATTATATAGCTATCAAAAGTGTGTGTGTGCAAAAATTGGTTATGGTATTAAATATAAAATAGCAACAGAAGGTAAGAGTAATAAAAGTATGCATAAAGATGAGCTTAAAGTTGCACTATCTAACTTTTCTAGTGGAGGATCTGCCACCTGCTTGTGTCCAGGGAGATGTTATTACTTTGCTAAGAATGCCATTAAACTTATCCATCTCCCTGGACACAAGCAGGTGATTCCACTAGGAAAAGATACAGGTCAGATTGGCAGACGGACCAGCCTGTTTACTGAAAGAATACATGTTTTTTTTAGGTCATTTTTATCAGTAAAACAATGCAGAATGAATGCAGGACACAAAAATTTAACACCAAACTGTAGCATTCCAAGTAAACAGATTCTCTACCAGAAAAGTCCCATAATGCACTTTAAAAACTTTAAAGTATGGCGCAAATGGTCCATGCCACAAAGATGTGTGTAATAAAAATTGTATTTCCAACAGAACATTATATTTAAGTAAAAGCAGAGGTTAGGCCTGTCACAATAATTACTATATCGACTTATCGTTCAAGACAGATGGAACCATTATTTTTGGGGCTCAATATTTATAGTGTGGACTTTTTTCCTTGCACTAGTGGGACAATTTTGGTTATTTTTCTGTACTATGATATGACATAGACTGGAGCTGTGGAGGGTTGAATTCTGAACTTCTACGACTCATTATAGACACAAACTAACTATTTAAGTGGAAGTAAAGTATGCTAAATTTAAGTAATAACGACAGAGGGGGTGGGATTAGATACATTTTCTTCTTCCCACTCCCTTTTGGGCAATCGGAGATACCCTTTTGTGTGTGTGTGTGTGTTTTGCTTGTCTGTTTTTCTTTATTTTTATTTTTCTCTTGTATCATTGTGTTGATGGCCATTGATTGTGGCTGCCTAGGCTATGTAAAGAGAAAAGATGTCCATTTGACCAAGACAAATAATAAAAAAAAAAAACAAATAAAAAAAACAGTGCTGCATTCAGTTATATATTTATTACAGCTCATATATATATATATTTTTTTTTTTTACAACATTGTACATTTAGAATCGTTTTTTGGGGATAATTTTGCTTTATGGTTTTAATATTAATGTTTATTGTCTATATTTACTTTATATATTACACTTCAAACTCGTGATCGCGACAGCCCTGCCAGATGTTGCACCAAATTGGTATAATTATCGTATCTATTGCAATAATTAGCAATCTAGTGTACTGTAAGTCAAGTTATAATGTTGTTACCTCCTCAAACACACCTGTAGTTGTTTTTGTTTCATCCAATCCTGCGTTATTAGTTTGTCTACATCCCCAAAGCTCAAAATGTCCAGTTCCAGCTTGTGATGTCATATATTTGTAGTTTTCAACTTAACGGCTCCTTTTACCTTTCGTTCAGTAGAGATTGGCAATTCCAGGGCTGAAATAACCCTAACGATTTTAGTGAAGGTGTGTGGGGTTTAAAAACACAGCGGAGCACTTCCTGTATTACCACATGATGACATCACAAGGTGGAACAGAGTGTTTTCTGTTTGAGAGAAGAACTCAGTCTAAACATGCAGGATTTGTGTGTTAAACAAAACGACTCCAGGTCCGTTTGTGATGAGGAAACAACATCATAGGCCCTTTAAAAACTCAAGTTTGGTGCAACTGATCCATGTGACAAAAACTGCATTTAAAATTAAACTTCCTACTGAACATTATATTAGTATAATGTGTATTCCAAACCATATCAGAGCGAAAAAGTATTGCAAGATAAAATTTCTTATATCAGTGGAAAACCTAAGGCACAAAATCCTGCCCCATCCGTATTCATTACTATAGAAACCCGTCCGCAGCATCAGAGCAGGTAGAAACCAGACCCTGCTGTACTCACTGATATCTTTGAGAGGGAAAACCTTGACTAGAAGATTAAATATTTAGACTGCTATATTCCTCCTCTTAAGCAGTTGACTTCTACCTCTGCAATATTCATTTAGCATCTTCAGACGTTAGAGGCTAAAAGAGCAGTTCCAAAGGCTGTAAATTACTTCAGAGAATGTTACATAGTGCGGCTTTAATGGGTTTGACACCAAGGACTCAATGTTGCCTCGGGAGCACAGCTACGCTCGGTTAAACTGTGTAAGAGAAAGTATGTTTTTGTGAGTAAACTTCTTTAATATAGTATTTAGGCCTGTAGTACTTTAGTTGTTTCGCTGATGAGTTGATGGACAGGACTTTCACGTGAACATTTTGAGATGTGTTGTTTTGCTGCAGAAAATATCAAGATAAACAATAAAACGCCACTGACGCAAAAAGCATTACACAGTATTATGGGCAGTGGTGGAAGAAGTACTCCATTTTGTTATTTGAGTATATTTTTGTACTGTACTTTTACTTAAGAAAAGTATCACATGAAAAAAACAAAAGTAATAATGTACTGGTTTAAAAATGTACTTAATGAGTAAAAAATGAAGTATTACGTGAAAAATATACTTAAGTAAAGGTATTAAAGTACCCGTTTAAAAATGTTCTTAAACAGTAAAAAGTTTAAGTATTTCGTGCAGGGTTTGAGGTGTTATAAAGCTTCAAATGCAGTGATTTTGATAAAGATTTGAGCTGAAAGTTGTTCAGCAAAAACAACTGAATGGCTTGTTTTTTCTTGTGTTTTTCTGCATATTTTTGTTTGCTCAGACTTTGACTGTGTTAAAAATAAACCCTCAGCCTTTTCAGCAGGTCTCAAACAATAATGAAAAATACTTTTACTTTTCTGTCCTGCTCAAAAATGTAGTGGAGTAGAAAGTACAGCTACTGCTCTCAAATGTAGCAAAGTAAAAAGTATCTATTTTAAACCTGGCTTAAGTACAGATACCTCCAATTTTACTTAAGTACAGTACTTTATTACTTTCACTTTGTTATGCTGCACCACTGATTATTGGTAATTGATAAGAACCAGACTGAAACGATTGAAATGGGACAAAGGCTGATCAAAATTGGTGGTTCAAATCCCGCTCTCAACGCAAGATTTATTATATTTAGTTGAGCGCTGAGATTCACTACACCGCGTACACTGTGTGAATGGGTGAAGGTGGAAAAGTGCTATATAAAAATGTGACCATTGACCAAATAGCCACAGATGTTACTCATTCAGTCCTCTACCACTTAAATCTTGTCACAATACAAAAATGTAAATAAAATGGAACAATACTTTTTAGGGCTAAATATGTCAAGTAGATAGTACAACTATCATTTATTGAACATTATATTGATAAACTCATTTAACAGGACAATCACAACAGTTTAAAGGTGAAATGCGGCTTGTTTGTCTAAGTAGGCCTGTCATGATAAAGATCGTTTAGAATAAAGATATATTGCTACAGAAAAGTACCAGAATAAACGATAATATTGAAACTAACACAATAACCTCAAAGCAGGATAATCCCAGTGATTTTTTTTCTAAGTGAAATTTATGGTAAAAAAGTGTCCAGCAATAAATTATTGGAAGAGTTAAAAGCTTTAGTAGTTTATTCTAGTATCTATAATGTGTCATTCATGTTAATTATTCAACCAACTACACCTCAAATGTTATCAGATAGGTTTAATACCACAAAAATATGTCTGTGTAATCCCTCAGTCATCCAGGTATGATCCATTGTAAAAGAAAAGTTCAAATCTGTCAATCTGTCAGTAGGAGTTAAGATGTTCCGCTGCTCATCCAAACCACTTCTACAGCCAGGTTACTGGTGGATACTGCCTTATATCTATTTATTTATTTACTATTAAGGGCCTGAATGATTATGCCAAGTATGACTCAAGCACAGCTCACGCTTAGTGTAGCTCATTAGACCCAGCCAACAAACACGTGCGTTAGTTTGTGTGTAGTTATCTCCTCACTTCAGACAGACATCAGGCAGTGTCCTCCAGCAATCTGACCAGAACTAAAGAAGCGTCTTGCATGAGCAGTGAAACATCTTCACTCCTACAACTTTTTGTTCAGTTGACAGATTTGAGTTTTTCTTTTACTGCAAGAAAATAAGAAAAAATGCTCTACAAAGGCAAGATACACAAATATTGTTCTACTTATTATATATTGAATGATAAGTGGATATAATAATTATCGAGACAAGCCTATGTCTAAGGTCGTGACATCAGTTGAAAAGTGAAATTTCACAATTACATGCATTTTAAAAATCCTGTTCAAACTGGGCTAACCCAGAGATTTGACTTTCCTGATGCACATGTACAAGTAGAATTAAATTAAAATGAAAAGTCCTGATATGTGAACTCTGCATGACTCGAGATACCTGTGGTGATTGCATATCGAAACTGTCTGGCCAACAAACTGACCAAGCAATTGTCTACTCTATAGTTACTGCCTTATATAGCGGTTGTTTTGAGTCTGCTCAGAGCTCTACATCTGTAATCTACCACACAGACGGTTACAAAAGATTGTGTCTGAAACATTTGAGCCTCAAGGCATCCACAGCCCTGCAATAAAGTCGAACAGCTCCATCAAGAACTGCGACGGTCTCACCTTAAAAACTGGTTTATATATTGGAAGAAAAGTGCAGCTTATTGCCAGTTCTTACAAGCCAATATCACTAATATGTTTTTTCCCATTATTACAAACCACATATTTTAAGGACCTCTCCATCCATTGTAATAGATTATGTTTTCAGACCAAGGTTTAGTTTGTTTTCAGACTAAACCTTTCGACTGATCACTAGCGGTTTTTTTTCTCTGAGTGGTCATTTGATGTTGCTGTGACGTATCCGGTCAGCTAATTTAAACAGGTTTTGGTGCCTACCGGTATATCACAGGGCTTTGAACTGGGACGAAAGGGCCTTTTTACTCTGACACACCTGGGATACTGTCCTAAAGATGGCGCTGTCGTCCTGTCTCCTGTCACAGCAACATCATGTGACCACTCTGAGGAAGAGTGCTAGTGAGTCGAAACTGTCAGATATGAAAACTAAAGTAGTCTTCTGATTTTTTTTTATTTTAATAGATTCTTTTTTCAGATCATTTGACTTCTCCATTCAACGCTAGCTTAACAATAAAGCTATAGCTGCAATGAAAGTTTTCACATGATACAAAGTAAAGAGCTTGTTTGAACTAAGCCATATTACAGTATATGTAATTAAAGTTTCAAAGAGAAGCTGCTGGCAAACGCTTTTATGTTATCAGACGAAAGACTTGCAAGGATTCTTACTTTAAGTTTTATTTTGAAAGGACATTAAGTTGTACTGGTAATATTAGTAAGTAAACTAAAATGGGGGTGAAGAGCATGGAGAGACATAGAGCAAATTGTCAGAGCTGATGATCAATCTAAAAGTTAAAAAAGAGCCTAACGTGTTCTGATATCAACCTCTTTGGCAATGAAGCAAAGGGGTTAGTCTAAAGTGGGGTTAAAGAGTCTAAAGAGTTAAACTGGGACTAAAAACAAAACTTTTTTTTGTTGCTAAATGGTGTACATGGAGTTTTAGAAGCATCATTTACCATTTTTGTTTCATTTTGCCAAGATTTTGTCATTTTGGTACAAACTGGTGCAGTTAATTTGCATTTTTGTGGTTTAAAACTGACTAAAAAACACTCTCCTCTTTAGTCTCCTCTTCCCAGTTTACTGTAGGTGTAGTTTTGCCTTTTATTCCCACTTTAATATGCTAATTAACATGACCCTTGTTGTCCTTACAATATCCCACATGGCACATAAAAATAACTGTCCTTCCAATGGCTCGTGTGTGTTACATAATCATTACATAAAGAATCCTATAGAGACATATATAAGTCCATGTCACCTTTTGTTGATAATTCTCACCTCTTTTCCTCCGCGCTTCTTTAATCTCCTCACACATGCGGTCGAACTCAGGATCCAACTCCGCGGCAAAAATAGCATGTGCCGTGTCTTTAAAGCTGCTCGCCCGATGTCTGATCACCTTGTCTGGAAAAGCAGGAAAAAAACAACAAAAGTGTTTACTTTCTATACACGTACTCTTGAGGGGGAAACATACAAACATAGGCCCATCATAATAATCAGTAGATAGACTTTTCAGTATATACTTTCTTGGTACTTGTGGGGAAATGTTTATTTTTCTGTGCTCATTTTTCAGTTGGATAGGTTGAATAAATCATTTTTATGGCTCATTATATCAACTCTTTTAAAGAAGAACTATTGTCTTGTTTCTGCTACATAGTTATAATCTATGATACCCGTGGATCATTATGCAAATCGCAATATTCAACTAAAACAACTTAATAAAAGAAACGAGTCAGCTGACTTCCATGTTAGAAAACCGCAGTGACGTCGCCGTAAACGTCATCACACCAAAGAGCCGTGTAGCTGTCAGCTCCTCCTATGAATGGAGCTGCACATCATGCTAGCAACTGGGTGTGTACCTGCAGCAGTGAAAATGGGAGCTGTTCGGGCTAATAAGTGATTAAAGATTACTCAAACATCCATGAATCACTCCAAACAAAACTGCAAGTGTGCAAATGCTGAGGGGAACATGTATAGCATGGTTAAAAGCTCTGAAAAGTTGAGTTTCCATAATAGGTCTGCATTAAAGGTACGGAATGTAACTTTCTGGAGGTGGATGTCCCCTGCATGACTCCAAGGAAACAAAGTTAAAACCATACTTCAGAGCAGTTCCCATGGTGATGGATCAGTTTGATGCCATACTGTGGGAAATTATAGCCAAGGGGACAACAGTTCGATGGAAACAAGCAGAAAAGGGCTCTCCTCCAGGCCAAGTAAGAGTCAGGTTTGTGAAGATGCAAGCTCGTGACAGCATGTTTTCTACTTCTGTCAGTGCAATAAACTCAACAGAAACAAAACAAAAGCTTTTATTTTAGTCTGTTTTTGGGCTAAAAAGGTGACATAACGTGACAATATTGTAAATTTTAGCTTCATGGCTGTTGTTAGTTACATTTAATACTTTGGATATGAGCATTAATCGTCTATATTTTCTTCAACGGCGTGTCATTGTGACACCTACATAGCGTGCAATAGTCTCATAACAAGGCACAGGGTTTAGCGTTGGCTCCTTACAAACAGCATAGATTGTAGTTTGATGTTTCTATCCATATCTTCAAGGAGAGGTCAATATCAGAATGTTCGATGTGAGAAAACAGACTCGAGCGTTTTCCCAGCATGTGAAAAAAATAAAGTCAAAGCCATGACAGATGCAAGCCTATTTTAATTACTGAGAAAGACTTGGGTATAAGCAATGCGAGATGAAAACGTACACTCGCACTTTTTTAACTAGCATGTATCCCCGAGGGTGTTTTTAAAGCTCTTTATGTTTTTCATTCTATAAAATTCAAATAAAGTTGTTGAAAAGGCGAGCCAATGCAGCGCTAGTGTAAACAAGCGCACACTCTCATTACTGTAGGCTCGTGTGAAAGGTTCAGATGGAAGGTGGCGCTAGGGTCACCGGCTGACAGCATCTTTTGTCTAATTGGAGAACAGCAGTCTGATAGTGTGTGTTTGTTTGTGTGTGTGAGTGTGTGTGGGTGAACGTGAGAGTGTTACTGAACAAGTTGTGTCTGCTCAGAGGAGGGGATTGTAACACCAATTATGTCAATCACAGAGGTATATATATGTAAAAGTATGTCAAAATGATCAATTCTCTCCACATGAATATCATTGGTACAGCGGTCGGATCCACTGACCCACAGGTTGGCGGTGCGATTCCCACTCCCACAAATGAAGGTTGTCATTGAGTCAAGGAGTCCACTGTTAAATGAATGTGTGTGAATGGGTGAGTGGTTCCTTGAAGGTGGAAAAGCGCTAGATAAAAATGTAACCAACCAAAATGATCATTACATCATCTAACTTCTATACATTTCATTACTTTCAGACACTAATTTAACAAAAATCCTTCAGAGTTTTGGGTTTCCATTTATATCTGCTGTATGTTCGATTGTCCACAGCCGTAAATAACCTGTCCAGTACATAGCTCTGCAGTCTAGCTCTGCCGCTACAAATGAAAACATTACGTAAACATGAGGTTTAAAACTATGGATAATGTGGAGCAGCCGAGGCAATTATTTGAATTTCTTTACCTCTAAATCAGCTTAATGTGTGAAGTGTTTTCCCATGGTCAAAAGGATTATTACCAGCTCCCCAAAGCAATTAAGTAAATTCAGCCAGAGAAGAGCATAAGGTTTTCCCCATAACAACGTCACTGTTTAGAGTAGTGGGATAACAAACAAAAGCCTGGCTCTATAGCGGGGCTGAGCGATTTGGGAAAAAATATCTAATTGGAATTTTTCTGACAAGCACTGTGATTGTAATTATTGTGATAGAAATTTAAGTATGTTCATGTTGTGTCTTTAAAAGCATTTGATCTGTGTCAGTCTGTCAGACCCAGTCTAGACGTTAACATGTGTGAAGCTCTGTAACAAAGAATAAACCGTTTTCTGTATTTCAACACTCACCTGGCTTTGCAAATGGATTACTTTTCATCTAGAATTTTTTCCACAACAATTACATTTGCGATTCATGTTATAATAATAGAGTTCTGCTCAAAGTTGACATTTTGAACAAGAATCACATTTCAGAACGACAGGGTTAGCAGGTTTTTTTTTGTATCCAAGGTGGAAATTATGGTCATATTTAGTCACTTTTTGATATACAGCTTTTCCACCTTCAAGGCACTGGAAGCACTTTACATCAAGGTTCCAATCACCCATTCATACACACATTCATACAGCAGTGTACGCAGACACTGGAGGCTAGGTGAGTTAAGTGTTTTACCCAAGGACAAAACAACAGAATTCATCTGTGGGATTCATCAGTAAAATTACAGTACCCTCAAAAATTGCAACCTTGACGATTAGCCGTACAGTATTGCATTCCTTCAAACCACATTCCTTCGATTTCGATAGCGATTAACCTTTCAGCCCTGTGTGGCGTAGTGGCATAACAGACAAACGCTTATATAGGAACCAAAATGATAAAGATAAAGTTATAGAGAATAAATAGGACTGACCTCAGAGGGACAGTGGGCTCTACTGCACCCTTTAGACAGGCCCAAAGCCATAATTGTGCAGAGGATGTGCCAATTCCCTGGACCAAATGCAGTGGAGGAGCATGCGGGTTCGTTAGCCTCCTTTATTAAACAGCCTAATTGCATTTTTCCCCTTTAGAGTATCATTTGTAGACTGTGCTTTCCAACAAATGACCCCAGCTCAAATGAGAGGTGTGATTAATTCGTTTGGCCTGGCAAAATACAGTTTCCCCATTAGTAAAAAGGCAGATAGCTACGGGAGGGTTCTGAGGGAGCTAAACACACAAGATATTATGGTCGGGCAATTAATCGAGATCTAGATTCAGTTATTTCAAATGGTAAATGCTTGGGGTCTTTTTAATTGAGAGATCCACAGCCAATCGTGCGTCAGTAAAAGCAGGTGGTTTATTAGTTTGCCTGGAATGTTCCACAGTATAGCATTAAACATTTTCGTCCAGCTTGCATTTATTATTATAAGCGTTTCATTCCTAAATACTACTTGGATACTAAAACTAGAAAAAATTCAATGCCTAGAACATTATAAGTAAAATCTCCATGGAAACAAGCAGGTGGGCAGGAGGATCCTCTGTCAGAAAAGTTACATAATGTAGCTTTAAGTCAGCTTGAATGTTGGCTATGCTCACTTTCTATTTTAGTCTCTTTGGACAGTGGTTTCTTCAAATAATAATAATAATAATAATAATAATAATAATAATAATAATAGGACAGAGCAACGCAGGAAAATTATCAAACTGAAATTGCTCTATTTAATAAAAGATTTGTAACATTTAATTTGAAAACAAAGATTCATTTGATGCCATACTGTGGAACATTCCAAGCAATGTAATAACATCTCCATGGAGACAAGCCATTGGCAGACCCACTCAAAGTTACACAGTGCACTTTTAAAAATATATGCTCACCATCAAATTTGACATATCACTGAAATATTAACTTATAGGACTTTTTAGTTTCCATAGTTTATGTGTGTAGGGGGGTAGAGGCCAATATGTAAGGCCGAGTTGGATTATTTTCTCCAAATTGTGTAATTTAAGTTTACTATAAATTCACCCACACTTTTTTTTTAAACCATCAACCTGTAAGAGAGCTCAGTGGTCACGTTTTGTGTAGCTGTCGCTTGGTATTTAAGTGTTAATATAAAGCTTTGAGTATTTTTAGGCAGCAGATTGACCAAAACAAAATATCGCCCTCTGTTGGAGATTTAAGCTCGATGCCCTATACGCTAAAAAGACCAAATATTGTCCATATATCTCTACTAGACAACAATCGTTCATGGGACATTTTAGTATAGTATATGAAAGCTGGAACAATATAGGCTCAATTGAGAGTCAATATTTCTCATGTGTACATTTTCTGTGCAATAGTGAGATTTTAGCCATGTTTATGTAAAACGATAAGATTTGACCCTCACAGGGATGAATACATAACTTCTATGGCTAAATATTGGTACATTTGGCTGTCTATTTGTTGCAGCTCAGGCCTTTTAATCATACAGTACATTTAAAAATACATTTACTGGGATTATCCTGCTTTGTGTCAGTGGCATAAAGTAGTTAATTTTTTTTTTCTTCATTTATCTCAATATTTCTATGTAGCAATAGTTGACTGTATAAAGAAGTGGACTAAGTGAGTGTGACGTCACCCGTAGAGTTCGGCTCCAGTCAAATGAAGCTCATCGAGGCTAGAGCAGTTATAGCGACCACTTTCGAACCGAGGTCCAGACTTGGATGTATCATAGCAACCAAAGACCCAATGCGGAGCGAGGCTGTTGAAGGTAACGCCCCTTTCCTCCTGCATCGCTGATTTAGCAGGGCTGATTTAGCGATGCTTAGCGACGCTATCAATCAAACCTGTTGCTAACGCTAACAAGAGTGTCCTCAGGGAAAGAAAACAGTTGATTTGTCTCTTATTAATGTTCATATCTTGAGTTACAGACACAGTAGTAAAATAAAAATACCAGGATCACGTAGAGCGGGTTAGTAAGAACATTTAAGACCAAAATGACAAGCCTTACAGCAGCAGTTACAGTGAGAGGGGTGACAATTTTCTAATGTAAAGTGAACTGGAGCCAAAGTCAATGGAGCTGGAAGTGCGCCCATGCTCACTTCCTATTTGGAACGCGGCAGCTTGCAGGTTAGCTCTGTCCATTTATATATAGAGTCTAGGATACCAATAGATCGTGCTTCAAAATGTGTTATCGTGACAGGCCAATCGCCCCACGCCTTGCAGGGGGTTTTGTCCTGTGTATTACATAAAAACAGCAGCAGGCTTTCGGAGACATTTCACAGTGCGAGTTTGAATCTACTGCAAGTAATATTTCAGACAGTCTTAATTGAATATGGAGTAAAGTGAAAAGAGGAACTCAGTGGTGAGACAAGGCAGGGAAGAAACAATTAAATTTTCATGCATACAGCCAGACTACAGAGTATGAATTACACTGGGAATTCTATTTGCAGCAGAGGCGGGCTACACTGTCCTTTGAATTTCAAGGCAGAACCAAACCATTTAAAGGTTGTATTATTTTACACACAACGAGCTCAGAGTCATTACAGGGAAACAAAAGTCTGAGCGGAACAATATAATAGCTGCGAAAAACCCAAGTCATTTGAATAATAAGAATTCTGAGCAGGTTTAAAGCTCCGGGGACTATTTTTGCCATATCAATTTTATGAACAATTAAGCCTTTTTTCAGTTTAATCTGAAGGTTACAAAAATAAACTTAATTTCACAACTTGTTGCTAATAAGGTTATTAAGGCTTAAAAGCAGTGCTCTATGTTTGTAAATGGTAACTCAAAGCGCTTTACATCAAGGAACCACTCACCCATTCACACACACATGCAGACACTGGGGGGCTGCAATCTTTTGAGATCACAGTAACGATACAATCCAGATCAGATTTAAATGTCAACTAAAGTACTTGCACAATACTTACCATATCCATACACTCCTTAATGAGCGTTTTTTCACACCTATTTGCATCCAGGCTAGCTCTATTGTTCTCTTTGTTTGCTTTATTTGCTTTGGGTCTGAAGATGGAGTTATAGATGCGGGACAGGTGATGTCTAAGGCCCCCTCCTGTTCAAGAAGGATTGTCTTTCCTGACAAAAATTGCTTCTTTAACTCCCCCCTCAAACCATTTCTTTTCTGTGGCCAAGATCTGTACCTCACCATCTTCCACGATGACAAAATGCATTTAATACTCTTGCCTAGTCCAGCCGTGTTATCGGATTTGTTTATTTCAGTGACTCATAGAATACAATGGAGCTCATTGTTCAGCTAACATTTAGAACAAATTCAAACCTCCTTCACTCAATTATTCAGCAGAAATCCAGTGTTTTTCAGTCCACTGTGTTTTTTTTTCTTCTCTTTTTTCCTCAAAAGCAGCGCTGTTTGTTTGCGTTTGTGAGTTTCCCTGACTAATTCCCCCGTCAATCACGCCCATCTGAACAGTGCCAAGACTACGCATCTTTGTAATCTACTAAACAACTGCTACAGAATGGCAAAATCTGAATATAAGAATTTCTTTGTGTCTATGTACTTCCACATACACAATGATCATTGCTAGGCCTGTTACTATATCAACCTAACGGATATGAAAGATGGAATACTTGGGGACTTTTTCTTTGATCTAGGTGGGAGGTATTGGTTATTTTTGTACTTTTGAAAGGGTCCATATTACTTTATAGTTTCTATCTATTTTATAATGTAGTTTCCTCGTCACAAACAGACCTGGACTTGTGTTTTGTTTCATTCACACATGTTTAACACACAAACCCTGCGTATTTAGGCTGAGTTCTTCTCTCAAATAGAAAACACACTGTTCCACCTAGTGATGTCATGAGGTAATACAGGAAGCTCTCCGCTGTGTTTTTAAACTCCATACACCTTCACTAGAATCATTTGGATAATCTCAGCCTTGGAATCACCAATCTCTACTGAACAAAAGGTAAAAGGCAGCTGTTAACGATAAGATTAGAGGTACAGAGTGTTGAAAGTATAATGAATTTACTATGCAACTTACTAAAGAGTTTCATTCTGCTATTAACTCATTTGGAATAGTTTTTTGGGAGAATCCAGGTTTAGGATTATTGTGCCACTGACAAAATTTAGTTTCAATATTATTGTTTATCGTCTATAATTTCATCAGCAATACAGCAAGACATTTGTGAGCTTTTAGCCATGTTATAATGCCATTACCTCATCAAAAACATACCTGGAGTTGGGTTTTGTTGGATTGGGTTCAAATATATCGAGCGTAATAGCCCTGTCATTGCTGTTACTTTCATGTACTCACCACTAGGGTCTTTGTCGGGGTTGTATTCTAAAGCATTGCTGCAGATGAGATCCACGTCCCTCAGGAAGTCCTTGACAGTCAGATACTGGTGTTTGTCGATCTTAGTCATGATAGTGGAGAGGTCCATGGGTTGCCGGATCACCTCCAGGTAGTCTGACACCTGACACACAACATGCATAAATACAACCAGCTTAGAGCGGAACCTAGCCTGATGCTTCTTACAACACATACATTGATTCTTCTAATGAAATCAATTGGCTCTGTGCACAACAGTGCCCGGCAACCTCACTGTTAGCGTCACTACTTCCTGTCCAATTTTATCTCTATGAGGTTTTTGCAGAGTCACACTAAAATGAATAAATTATTAAAGATGAGGCAGTGGACAGGGAGCTGCGGGTAGGTGTCACTGACATGTTAAAAACTACACAAATAAAATTAATACTTCACCGGAGGACACTTCTGTGTTTAGAAAGACATGTTTGTGTCTCAATGCTAACGCTAATGTTAATTTTGAGGCATAATAAATATTAAAATAATGACACAAACTGACGTGTTCTATATATATGAATACTTGGCTAGTCTTTATTTTACTTAATTTGAATAGGTTCTTTTCTGATTTTAATAAAGGTGACTGTTAGCTTTGAGACACCGTGAGTTAGCTAGCATGCTGCTGTGCACAGAGCGTATTCACTTGTAAATTGGCAAGACAAAATTGGCACTGGTAAATTGGCAAGACAATGGGTAGGTTTTCTTATTTCAGTTGGAGGACTATATTATTGTATTAGATATTTTTAGTAGAGAGTATGCCACCAGCTTGTTGTTTCCATGGAGATATTATTGCCTGGAATATTCCACAGTATGGCATTACACATATCTCACTGCATTTATTTAATTACAGGTGTTTTTATTACTCAAATAATGATTTTTTAAAAATAATTGCTCAAATAATAAAATTTTCAATTCAAATCAACTTCAAATTATTGAGCAGAAAGTTAGAAAATCAATATCAATTTAAGTTGTTAATGTGATCGGAATTGCCTCTCCTCAGATCTGATCTGTAATTTAGTCAATAAAATCTCCCTGGAGTCAAGCGGTACTCGGCAATTATCTTACAATCAGTTAGAAGGGTTATAAATCAAGTTAATAATATAGGCTATACAAGTGAGTACATTTAAAGTGGCTAAACTTAATACAAGAAGGGCCATTTTAACCTGTGTAGATTGTCATTTTTGTAGAATAGTTTCATATTCGTTTTACCTCCTCGATATCGACAGGTTTGCTAAAGATGTTGAATCTCTTGTCTGTGGCCAAACGTTTGGTCACATCCCTGAGAAAAAGGCGGAGCTCGCGCAGTGTGTTCTCCTCCTGCTCAAAGAGACGCCGCTGCTCCTCCGCAGACAGCACCCGAGGGCCAGGGGCAGGGGCCACCGGCAGCACCTCCTCAAACCGCTCTGGAGAGAGAGGGAGAAACTGTCAACAACCTATGGAGAAAAACATTTTCACAACGCAGAAGGAGGAAGTAGGTATGTGAATTGGCCTAACTTGTCCCTAGCTCTCACAAGCTCTTTAGCACCTTGTTAATAATAATTTTCTGGCCCATACACGGCTTTAGAACTGCTTTTTTCAGGTGAACTGCGCAAGTGCAGCCAATCAGACCTCTGCTTTTGATGCTTACTCCTGGGTTGACGAGAAATACTTTGTTATCAGCTATAGACTGTGAAAGCAGTACTTTGGGACAAAATTCACAATGTACGCTTTTGGGGAAAAAAATAAAAAATAAATTACAAAAAAAAAGTCCGGTACCCCCAGTTTTAAAGGGACAGTAATACTGCAATAATGTTTTATAGCAAAGTGAAATACGAAGTGCTGGTCTGAACATTTCCCGAATGAAACAAAATAAAACAACATTGCAAAGTCTAATATAAACTGGAAATGCTACTCTGGATTCTATTTTAAAAGGGGCTGTACCATTTTTCTCCCCTCAAGCAATAAAGTACTATTTGTCTTGTCCCAGTGCAGAGATACTGTAAAAGTAGCTCTTAAGATCAAAATGACACTGCCTTGTGCTGCCTGCATCATTATAAAGCTGTGAATAATAATAATGTGCTGCCTTTAAAAAGATTGATGTTACTTCTAGGGAGCTCCCAGAGTAGAGACAAACACAGGAGAATGATCTGATATTTCAGTCGGATTTTCCAATAAGGTACCATTTTAACTATAAACTTCATAAACAATTCTTTAACACACGCTTGCCAATAGATCCAACTAGAGTATTCAACAAAGTGTTAAGTGTTGCCTTTGGTAAAATGTACTTTTTATTTTTAAGGCTGAATACCGACCCTTGTATCCTCACACGGCATTGTATTGTATTGAGTACTGCATTGATAAACATGAGGAACTGTTGTACTGAACAAAAACAATCATATCTACCAACTCTGAGAACTTCCCTTCAAGCTGAAATCTACTGATCTTTTGAAAAAAAATCAATGCAAACACCCACTACAACAAAATAAAAACCCTGAAAGCATTTTTATTTGTAATATTCATGGAGCTGATCTAGACAATATCTAGTTCTAGCGGAGAAGTAGCCCTTAGCCAATGACTAGCTGATGAAGCAAGGCAGAGATGTACTCCTCCTCTTCATCATCCTCCTCCTCTTTCCAAATATTGGCCCTGGCTCTCGGCATCTGCCAACATTGTTCAGAAGGCTCTAGAGTTGCAGGATATGAGAACAACATGCGATATTCAATAGCTATGTGTTATACTAAATAAGTGTAATATCATTATCGCAACACCTGCCTTCATAGAAACTGTCGTCAAACTGTCAAAAAACAAGAAATCAAACCAAGGCCAACTTAAGGAAAATATACCAAATTAGATTTGTTTCTCATTTTAACTTAAAAATAAAACTGAGAATTTTGAATCTTGCAACTTTATATAGCAACAACACAATCACTTTGAATCAACACATATCGCAAATTGTAAAGGCTGCAATTTTTTTTATATACAATCATTCCTTCCACAAACTAAATCTCCAGTCTTATTCTGCCAAAAACTGCTACTCCTGTAGTTTATACCTGTACAAAAAAGCTCTGAAATGTGATTCTCGTATTACTTGGCCTGAAATACAGTATGAACTGACAGACTGAATTCTGAGCATGTTTAAGATGTGTTCTTTGACCAGAATCCTTTCATTAAAACATAAATCATCAATCCAATTGCAATGCTTGTCCGAAAATTCACAATTAGATGTTTTTCCCCCGCTCACTGTTCCTCCCTGCTTTTGCCAACATGCGAGACAGGGCTCCATGGCTCCCGAGGTTGCATGCAGCACTCACTAGCCACAACCCAAGCTGTGATTCTAATTTCACTTAATACCAACTGGGTCGTCTCTTAGCAGCACTAGCTCTGGTTTCCTGCAGCCTGCCCTGTAGGAGGCTCAGGCCGGGAAGGACCCCTGAAGAGCAGAGCGCGAGTTAAGCGAGGGACCCCTGCCTTGCATCAATGAGGGATCTGCAGAGGAACGCACGGTACAGCTGTATTTCCATTTGAAAGCCTTGGTGGACACTTTCTCTATATTGGAGCAGAACGTGGGGGGGGACTTGGGAAGCGGTGCATTCTGGAAGAGCAGCAGGGGGCAAGAAGGACAGCCGGAGGGCAAGTGATGTGTCTCACAAAGAAGAAAACGAAAATATGCACCGTTTGAACACTACGGAGGTAAACAGAGATGTCAGTAAGTTTAAAGTGCACTATGGAACTTTTCTAGTGGCTTTCCAACACCTGCTTGTTGCCATGGAGGTGATGTTATTGCTTGTCTGAAGTATTCCACAGTACGCCGTTAAAAGCATCATGCATTTATTGAATTACAGGTGTTTTATTGCTCAAAAATACAGTGAAAAACATGTATTCTTACTGTGGGCGGGGTCACGTCTCCACAGATCTGACCTGTAACCTTCTATTCTACTCCTTCCGTTCATAAATTGGGTTACATTCAAACTAAAACCTTTAACTCAATCTGGGCCTAAAATAAAGACTTTCAAAATGCTTTTTTCGAATGCGCCGTCAAAACTCATCTGTTCCACTACATTTAACTGACTCCAAAGAGGACCGCTTTGAGGACATGGAAGGGCAGAGCAGGCAGCAGTGCCCTGTAGGACTGACAGAACACATAAATCACATGTTGTAGCTGTGGTTACCTCGGTTACGCAGGCGTGGGGGGGCCCGGGCGGCCTGCACCAGCAAAAGGTCGGAGAAAAACTTCCTCCGATCCTCCTCTCCCGGTGGGCTCAGTGTCACCACCTCTCCATAGGAACGCTGGAACATGCTCCTCACCTGTAGTTAACAAGAGACAAGGAGAAACAATAGTACATGGCCGATGGCAAGAAACTCGTAACTTCTGAAGAAAATAACTATCGGCATGTTATCTGACCCTGACAGCTCACACTTTGGCTCGTACGTTGATGTGCTACAGTTGCAAGAAACTCAAGATGTTGCTGCCGCTGCTTTCAGACTGAACAATGTACAATGCTAATAAAAATGCTAATAAGGCTAATGCTAATGGACAAGGCGAGGCGAGTGTATTTGTTAAGCACTTTGAATTACTTTGTGTACGACTTGTGTTAAACAGAATAAGAAAGACATTAAAATCACAATACAACATATCAAAGTATAAATAACCATCATAAAATTAACATTAAAAGAGACGAATGCAGAATAAAAACCTTTCAGTCATATGCGCAGCTAAACAGAACCATTGTGAGCCTGGATTTAAACATTGTCAAAATAGTGGCCTGTTTCACATTTTCAGGAAGACTGTTCCAGGTTTTAGCTGCAGAAAACTGACACACTGATTCCCTGTGTTTATAATAATACATTTTATTTATAAGTGCACATGTGTCATTCACCTGTAGCAATCAGGTGCAATACTGTAACAGAATGTGACGCATCTCTTATTATACAATGGTCACATTTTTATATAGAGCTTTTCGACCTTAAAGTCACTCAAAGCGCTTTACATCAAGAGCCACTTACCTATTAACTCACACATTCATAAAACAGTGTACGCAGACACTGGAGGCGAGGTGGGTTAAGTGTCTTGCCCAAGGACACAGACAGCATTCATGTTTGTTTATGTCGAGACCTGGATTCGCAAACTTTCGGATCAGTGGAAAAACATTCTACCAACTGAGCTACTGTTGCCTTGTTTATTCTGTTCTTTTGCTGTCAGAGCCACACTGCACATTATCGTGATGTAGCCCTTTATTTTATTGTTTTTTACAATACTTGTTAAATTTAAGTTGATTGTCTAATATTTATACATCTTGATTTTTGAGTGCCTATGTCTGTTCTCTTGCTATTCTTAAACTATGCGTTGCAACACTAGAATTTCCCCATCATGGTCCCCAGTATGTTCATGTAGTAATGACTGGGCGACAGTAGCTCAGTTGGTAGCGTGTTTGTCCACTGATCTGAGTCATTGGTTGAGCGGTCATAAGCACTGACCCACAGGTTTGCAGCTCCCACAAATGAATGGTGTCGTTATGTCCATGGGCAAGACACTTAACCCACCTCGCCTCCAGTGTCTGCGTACAGTGTTGTATGAATGTGTCTGTGAACAGTTAAGTGGCTCTTGATGTAAAGCGCTTTGAGTGCCTTGAAAGTGGAAAAGCGCTATATAAAAATGTGACCATTTACTGTGACAAGTCTGGCACTATAGGGCTGGGTGATGTGGTTAAAAAAAAAAAGTTTGTTTTTTTTTTCCTCTCATATCAATCAATCAATCATGTTTTTATTCAATTTTAGATCTCCTTCAAATAAATGCGCCGCTCAACCTTACACAAACATAAACAAGACTTTTAATCAGTGCCATTTAAAAAATAAATTCCTAAAGTCTGAACTCCAAAGCTCATGTTTTTACTGATACTTTAGATTGAAGTTAATGTAATCAGAAGGTCAATGCAAATAATCTAGCATTTTCAAAGAATAAACACAAATACGACAACTAAATGATATCTGAAGGAGCGCAACAAGAAACTTTGATGTTTAAATAATTTCATATTGTCGACATAAAGTTTTTGTCACTTATAGACTCAGAGTGGGAAGAGGAAACAAAACTTTTACTTGGTTATGACAACACATTTTGAAGCATGATATATTGGTACAGAGATGTACTGCAATAAACGATAATATTGAACCTGCTTTATGCCATTGACACAATAATAATACAAGGTAAAATCCCAGTAAAGCGTTTTTCCTAAAAGGCATAAGCTGCAACATATAATGTAAAATAGAAGCCACTTCTTCAACCTACAGCTCAAATGTTATTGTAAAATTTGTGAGATTTGGGTTATTTTTGTTGTAATGCAAAGAAAAAGTACACATGATAAATATTGAGCCCCAAACTATATTGTTCCAGATTTCATATATTCAACGACAAGTCTCTATAGCAGACGTGGGCAAACTACGGCCCAGGGACCAAACACGGCCCTTTGGCCTTATTAATCCGGCCCGCCGAACATGACCAAATGATATTAAAATAGGTAAGGGTAAACCTTGTTCAAAATTTTTCTGCTGTGTTTATTTAACCAAGATTTAATAAATTAATTATTAATTTAATTAATGCATTGAAAACTATTTGTACAATGAGCCTTGTATATTCATGCTTTGCTGCATGTTACAGGCCAAATCTCTAATGTAATATATAAATATATATATCCTGGCCCGGCTCCTCTGTCAAATGTTAGAACCTATTGTGACCCATGTGTCAAAAAGTTTGCCCACCCCTGCTCTATAGTATTTATCATGACAGGCCTAATTTTACTCAAGTAAGAGTACTGTTAATACATTTTTTTACCCAAGTAGGAGTAAAAATATGCTGCTAAAAAGTACTCTAAAAAGTACAATTTCTTTAAAAAGTTATTCAAATGAATGTAACTGAGTAAATGTACTCCCCACCTCTGGGCATAAACTCCGCTCTCTCTGAATTCAGAAATCTATTGGAGAAATGTATTAACACAATCCGAGCCTGGCACCATCTTTCTTCAGTTAATATATCCTGTGTCTCTGTATGGAGCCTCAGGCAGGTCCCACGGGTGCGTCCCAAAGCTGAGTAAGCCTTTCCTGCCCTCTCCATCTGTCTTTCTCATCGATCTAAAACCACGACAGGTTTGTTCGTCCTTTTCTTTTCATATCAGCCTCTTTCTAGGTTTCTGCAGCTCGTGGATCATAAGCTTTCTCTGCTTGCGTGATATAAAATGGTGCAGACGTCAGGTAATAAAAACGCACAGCAGAAAATTTGACTTTTTTCTAAAATGGCTGCAAAATGAAGATGATGCCAAACATTAGGATAAACGTGATAAAATGTGAGCGATTAATTCGCAAGTCCAGTTTTATTTTTATCACCGACTTTCAGCTCATGGGTGACTTTAGCACCAGATCTTAACCAGGTCTATAGCAGGACTACGACTACACCAGCAGATGAGAGGTGTAAAGCAGGTTGAACACAGCGATTTTTTGGGCCAATTTTGAAACAAATGACCATTTTAATACTGGGTCGTCAACTGGGGCTGGGGAAATAAAATGCCTCATGTATTCTGAACCAATCACCTCACACACAAGAGCCCGGTAAGTCTGGTGACAAAAGCCTCAGCACTGTTAACTTTACCACTGCTTTGCTTAAAGTCTAACGGTTTGCTAATGTACTTCTATGATGTTTTGGGAGTTTCAATGTGCGTGTATGCAAAGATAGCAGGGTTGCAGATGTTTCCACAGCCCTGCACACAGCCCTCCTCTGGCTCATGTCCCTCGGGAGTTTGGGAATAATTTGGAACGTCTTAAACTCCTGCAAAATCCCAGCTTAAGATATGATTTTTGTGCCAATCAATCAATTCTTCCTGACTGTTCACTGAATCACAAATAGGCAGTAGCATTCCACTTTCATTGTAATTTTCCCTCTTTGTTAAAGGTGCACTGTGTAAATTTTCTGCTCGTCTCCATGGAAATGTTATTGCTTTGCGTGGAATATTTCACCGTACAGTAGCAAGTTATCCATTTTCCATGCATTCAGTTACAGATGCTTCAAATGCCAAAAATACCTCGAGAAACATGCATTCATACAGTGAGCGGGGTCACCTCTCCACAGGTCTGACCTGTAACGTGGCTTAATGGATGTCACTGGCTAAGTTTGATGCCATAATGTGGAAAATCCAGGCAAAGCAATAACATCTGCATGGAGAAAAGAAAAGAAATGTGCACCTTTAAATATTTACTAAAGAACCGTTTGTCTTGATTAAATAATTAAAATTTAAACAGGAGCAAAGTTTTAAACAGCCGTTTCACATTCGCAGTCAGAAACACTCAAATTTGAGACAATCCGAATGTGGATCTTGGTATGAATGAACTTCTTGCTGAAAATAGAATGCGGGCTGGTGTCTGGACCGCAGCCTGCCGTGTCAGATCTGAGAGGGGAGCTGAGGTTTGGAGCAGAGACAGCAGCTGTCAATGTGTCTTCAGCCAGAAAGTGAAGAAACACACCCTGCCAAGTCACTCCACGAAACAGCGAAGATATGATGCAACCGTAACAGGCAACCGCAAATCTAATTATATCTAAATAAAGTGTTTAATCACATGTCTATGGCTGTGTCCGAATGTCTCCGCTACCCCGTAACCCCTTGTTCACGACATAGGCCTGCACTCTTTAGAGGACTCTATATATTGCACTGATTCACGGAGGGATTCGGACGCACAGCTCACTACTTTCGGGTCAGTGACTCTGGCATCTGGGTGAAAAACGTCTAAAGGCTAAAGTCGGATAAAACTTGATTTCTGCCATGAATAATCATCAAATTGGACTGGCACACTATTTTTTATGGAGTAATAATAACCAAGTCAAGTTGGATCTCTCGCAAATAGACTGGATTATTTGTTTTTTGTCTGGGATGTGGAGAATATTGCTCTATTAAAAGCTCAAGCTAAGGTAAATGGCTAACGCTAGCAACTTTACCTCATAATGGTTTATTTAATAGTGCTTTATTCATAATGAGGGAGCAACAGTGCGATAAACCAGTGCATCTATATATCGTGCTCTATATTCAGTGACCATCTAGTGACCATCGCTAGACATTACTTTTCAGGGTGCATTGTGGGAAATTTTGAGTGCACTCTTTTTTCACTCACTAGAAATTCAGAAAGCAGTAAAAATAGTATGACCCCTAAATAGTGCCCTAAGCGGGGAATACTGTGGACAAGCAAGTGACACCACCAGGCCAAATGGCAGGTCACGTCCGTGGAAAGGCGAGGACATTCACAGTAACATTTTTTTTTTTTTTTTAGATATTTTGAAGCACTAACATATCTGTGATTTAATAAATGTGAGGAGTTTAATGCCATACTGTGGAACATTCCAGGGAAAAGCAATAACGACCTGCTTGGAGCTCTGTGGAGATGAGCTGACACCCTACCAGAAAGGTTACACAGTGTACCTTTAATCTGCTGATGATCTATGCCCATTACCCAAAACCCATTAACATACTTTGATTTTCACAGAATCTAATCTAATAATAATTATAATAGAATAATTGCAAATAACTGGTCAGAGATGGAAGTTAAATGAAAACATTTTCTGAGGACTCAAATGCAGAACACCACATGATAATTCAAACATGTACTAATCAACATACAACTTTGGTAAATCATAAATGGTCACATTTTTATATAGTGCTTTTCCACCTTCGAGGCCCTCAAAGAGCTTTACATCAAGGAAAAACTCACCATTCACTCACACATTCAGACACCAGTGTACACAGACAGTGGGGAAGAGGTGGGTTTAGTGTCTTGCCGAAGGACACAACAACAGTATTAATTTGTGGTAGCTGGAATCGCACCGCCAACCTATGGGTCAGTGAACAAACACTCAACATCTAGGCCTGTCACGAGAACGCATGTTGAAGTTCAATATAACGCTGAAGTACATAGACGATAAACAATAAAACAAACTAATTTATGCCATTGACACAAAAACCCAAGATCAGATTTAAACCACAAACGCTATTCTAAATCTACAATATTGTAAAACTAAAAAAAACATACTGCATTAAACAAACAGCAGAATGAAACACTTCAGTACTTCGTTTGTATCTATAATGAGTCATACAAGTTTTTAATTCAGCCTTTTTACGCCTTAAATCTTTTCACATTGCCAAAAAATAACCAAAAATTTCCAGCTGGCACAAAAAATGTACACTCTGTATTGTCTCCAAAAAATAATGTTCCAAATGTCATATATTGAACGATAAGTTAATATAGTAATCACGCCTAGAAACATCATTAAAGGATGATTTAAAGCTTTTTAAAGTAGATTTTTCATAATGAGCCCCCTCTAAATAAATATTGGTGCATTTGATTTCGTGCTTGTACTTGTTTACACACATTAAACTTGTCTGTAGTGCGACGCTGGTCTGAAAAGTGCAGGTGCAGTCGGCTCTCTGGCCTTGGCTCAGACCCAGGGCTGATCTTGGGCCAGAACAGAAGCCCCCACTCTGCACTAAAGGCCTCAGTGTGGACGCTGCGCTGTGACATATTGATGCAGAGTGTTTGTCCTGAGGTGAAGACGGGCTTTTGCCAAACCCCGAGACCTAATTAAAGACCTTCTGCTGACCCATACAAGAACCCTCCTCTCTCTCTCCCCCTTCTGCCTTTCTTTTCTCCCTTTCTTTCCCTCCACTCTTTCCCCCAAAAGACTACAAATTAGGGCTGAATGGTTTTGGACAAAAAAGTATTGCAAATGTGATGTTTAAAGTAGGGTTCTGTTCAGAGTGCACGCTGTCAAACACTTCAGGAGCATGAAAGAGGGTATTTTACTTCTATGGGGGATGAAAGAGGGGCTATTTTACTTCTATGGGGGATGAAAGAGGGGCTATTTTACTTCTATGCAGTATTAAAGAGGGGGTATTTTACTTCTATACAGTATTAAAGAGGGGGTATTTTACTTCTATGGGGGATGAAAGAGGGGCTATTTTACTTCTATGGGGGATGAAAGAGGGGCTATTTTACTTCTATGCAGTATTAAAGAGGGGGTATTTTACTTCTATACAGTATTAAAGAGGGGGTATTTTACTTCTATGGGGGATTAAAGAGGGGCTATTTTACTTCTATGCAGTATTAAAGAGGGGGTATTTTACTTCTATGCAGTATTAAAGAGGGGGTATTTTACTTCTATGCAGTATTAAAGAGGGGGTATTTTACTTCTATGCAGTATTAAAGAGGGGGTATTTTACTTCTATGGGGGATTAAAGAGGGGGTATTTTACTTCTATGTGGTATTAAAGAGGGGGTATTTTACTTCTAAGGGCTATTAAAGAGGAGGTATTTTACTTCTATGCAGTATTAAAGAGGGGATATTTTACTTCTATGATATTAAAGAGGAGGTATTTTACTTCTGTGGGTATTAAAGAGGAAGTATTTAACTTCTATGCGGTATTAAATAGAGGGTATTTTACTTCTATGTGGTATTAAAAAGGGGGTATTTTACTTCTATGGTGCATTAACTGCTAACACATAACATATTTAGATCACCATCTTTCCTTTTTTTGTTTTGATAATGCTATATTTGCCCAAAACAATGTCGTAACATGTTTTATGAGTTTCACTTTCATTTCCGAGCCTGGGAGAGATCGCAAAATTACTCAAACATGCATGGATGACATCTAAACCCTCTTCATGCATGTTTTTGATGAGGGAACGAGGTGGTGTTAAAAAGCTGAAAAACTTACTTTGCATTATTGGACGTATTAATCAGTCCCTATTTCGAGGGGGTATTATGCATTCATTTCAGAACATGTTTATAGAGGTTCAAAAACTACAGGTACAACACGATTTTTCTATAAAAAGACTGGACAGTGTGTTATTTGCAAAGGGCATTCTGAACAATTGCAACCTTTGAGATATCCCCTCGTGTCCACTAAAATAACGGTTTCGATTAGATTGTGATAAACAGTGAGGCCCAACCTATCACTTAAAGGATTATTAGAAGTATTACACCATTTCTATCTATGTTATAATGTTTCCTCATCGCAAACATACCTGGAGTTGCAAAAGGTAGTTGTGGGGGTGGAACACAGCATTTTGAGCTTTGGAGATGTAGACAGACTAATAATAAAGGATTACTCAAACATGGGTGAATGAAACATGTACGTTTTTGAAGAGATGCAACCAATATAACACGGCTTAAAGCTCTCAAGAGTCAATTTTGTGTAATATAGGATCTTTAATGGGACCAGCTAAGATTTTGACAGAAACGTCTTCACCAAAAAATCCACAAAATGATTATTTGTAAGATATGCCACCCACAAACGCCACTTTAATCTTGTGGCAAAAAGTTATTTCAGCTGACTGATTGACAGAATGACAAAGAAAAACTGAAAAGTGCCAACTGCCTCTGTGGTTAAGTCACAAAAGACAATTGAATTATGAACTAAAGTCTTGATGGTTAAAAGGTAATTGCAGATAATGTTGCTGCTGACAGAGTTTGAGGCTAGACATTTTTATTCAATGTAGATAGGCCAAGAGACTACAGAGATGCTAACTAGAAATAGACAGAAGTTTTTAACGTATCATTTATCGGTCTTAAAATATAGCTTTGTGTGCACTCTACAAAATATTACCTCTGCTTGAGATTTAACACTTTAGTGAAAAGAGATAACATGACTACATGGCTCTTATGGGTGTGCAGTAGGGGAAAAAAAGGCTGCGAGTGTGTTTATCGAAAATTAAAATGACATAATTTGGGGGAAATAATCAAAATTGGCCCAACATATCAGCCTAAAAATATCTGCAGAGCTTATCCCTTGGTTTCTCTGGATTCTAATTAAATGGTAACAACATCAGTCATGAAAAAACCCATAATACTGACCATGAACCAAGTCAAAGTGTCTGCAATATGAACACAGCGTGAAGACGTCCACCTCTCCACAAGGATTTTATGCTTTCACGTCCACGCAACCGATTAAAAACCTTCTGTTGCCCTCCTTTCTCTTCCTCCCTCTCCCTCTCTCGCTTTTCCTCTGTCCTCCTCTCTTCTCCCCCTCTCTCTTGCTTCCTCCTCTCTCTCTCTCTCTCTCTCCCCCCTCTCTCTGTCTCCCTGTCTGTCTCTCTGTCCATCTGTCTCCCCGTCTCCTCCTCCATCTCCCCCTCTCCCTCTCCTTCTCTCCGTCTCCCTCTCCTTCTCTCTCCGTCTCCCTCTCCTTCTCTCTCCGTCTCCCTCTCCTTCTCTCTCCGTCTCCCTCTCCTTCTCTCTCCGTCTCCCTCTCCTTCTCTCTCCGTCTCCCTCTCCTTCTCTCTCCGTCTCCCTCTCCTTCTCTCTCCGTCTCCCTCTCCTTCTCTCTCCGTCTCCGTCTCCTCTCTCTCTCTCTCTCCGTCTCCCTCTCCTTCTCTCTCTCCGTCTCCCTCTCCTTCTCTCTCCGTCTCCCTCCCTCTCTTCTCTCTCCGTCTCCCTCTCCTTCTCTCTCCGTCTCCCTCTCCTTCTCTCTCCGTCTCCCTCTCCTTCTCTCTCCGTCTCCCTCTCCCCGTCTCCCTCTCCCCGTCTCCTCTCCCTCTCCCCCTCTCTCCTTCTGTCTCCCTCTTTCTCTCTCTCCATCTCTCCGTCTCCCACTCCTTCTCTCTTTCTCCCTCTCTCTCTCTCTCCCCATCTCTGTCTCCCTTTCCCCTTCTCTGTGTCCCTCTCTCTCTCCCCTCCTCTCTGTCTCCCTCTCTCTCTCCCCCCGTCTCTCTCTCAGTAAAAAAAAAAAAACTGCAAATTGAACCCTCTAGTCCAATGCGATCCTTCCCGCTCACAGCTATAACCCTCAGCGGGCATCCTGGCTCCACATTGGCTTTGGGAAATAGAATAATGAATCCGAAAGGGCGCATTGAAGAGCCAAAACTAGCGAGGGACAACTGAGGAACTGGGATTAATGACAAAAAGAAACAGTCAATGTGCTAAAACTGACCTCAGCTGACATCGTTTCTACTCCAATAATTTCATAAGAGTGAATTTGTTGGGACTTTAACCTCCACCGGTGCATAAAATCATATCACTTTTTAAAAACTATTCTTGCAGCTATTGCGAAAAATTACAGCTTCCTCCATTTCCCGAGGTAACCAGAGCCCCCTGGTCATTCTGTGTCCCATTTGTGTAAAACAGACTAACAGCAGTTTCATAGAGCAGAGAAGAGGGAGACACAGGTGGAAAGTAGACTTCATCAGAAAGTTAAAAATGTGGATACTTTTCCCCTCGAGTACCTCACTGTGCCTCACACTGATTGCGCATTGGCAAGAAAAGAAGCGGAAATAGTCAAATGGACAAAACTCTTTATCATTACAACACTGTTATTATTTTGAAGTAACAGTATTGACACATTTGCATGTAAGTGTACGGTCTGAAGGATATCCAACCGTAATCCATTTGCTTGTTTTCAGTTGATTAATTTGCTTCTCCGTTTCTGTTTAATTGTTTATTTTCCAACTTGATTTCCTGTTGGTTAAATCAATTATCACGTTCAGCCCTAAGAGGCGGCTGCTGTTGTGATTTTGGGCTTTACAAAAATAAATTGAATTGAAGATGCCACCGTTATAAACATTTTCTGACAGAACTTTGTATACTTTGCTGTAAATGGTAAAATGGTAAATGGTCACATTTTTATAGCGCTTTTCTACCTTTCAAGGCACTCAAAGCGCTTTACAACAAGGAACCAGTCACCCATCCACACACACATTCACACACCAGTGTACGCAGACACTGGGGGCGAAGTGGGTTAAGTGTCTTGCCCAAGGACACAACGACAGCATTCATCTGTGAGGGCTGGAATTGCACCGCCAACCTTCAAGTCAGTGGATCTAACCACTCAACCAATGATGTTGTAGACACTCTGAAGTCTGATATGGCAGAATACATTTTATTAACCGTTTACATTATTTTTTTTTTTTAAACATTATCATTTGTATTATTACTATTATGTCATTTTGTTTGTATTATTTATTAATTTTATCTTTTTGGTATGTATCATAATTATCACACTAGACACTGAGGTGCCATAAATTGTATTAAAATAAAATGGTAATTACATTTTTAGAAAGTTATTTTATTTTATTTATTCTTTTTTTGCATGCTTTATAATTATCACACAATACGTTGAGGTAACAGTCGTTTTAAGTGATTTTCAAATACTTCAGGTAAATGAGACAAAATTGTCACGTGGGTAGGACAGCGGTTCCGATTTACAGATGGAGTTTGTAGACATTGATGATTTCACACTTTTGTCACATATAGTCACACCTCCAGGTGTCAAAGACCAAAAGTAAAACAAATCAAATTTTAATCAAGAGTCAGATTAGAGATAGACGACATTTTGACTTTTTAGTGCATCGGCTATCAACCTAACATCTCCAGCAGAGGGCGATATTTTTTGTTTTGGGTGATCTGCTGCCTAAAAAAATCCACACAAGGCTTTATATTAACAATTTAAGACTAATACAAAAAGATAGCTGCACAAAACATGACTATACAGGTTTGTGGTAAAAAAAAAAAAAAAAGGCTTGGGGGAGGTTATAGTGCATTTAAATGACATAATTTGGTGAAAATAATCAAAATCTGCCCAAAAATATCAATTGTTGTTTCTCTGCAACAGTATCGGCATTGGCAACAAAAAAACCCGTATCATTCCATCTCTAACTGAGATTCAGTCATTTCGAACCTTGGGTCTTTTTAAGCCCATCGTCTGCCAGTAAAAGCGTGTGGTTTGGAGCATAGTTCAGACTTTGGAGCGTTTTTATACCTGCTTTTAATAAGACAAAATCAAATTGAAAATCACGTTTGATCTGAGGAAAAACTTGTGATTAACTTGTGATTCCCCAGCTGTACATGAGCGTGTGTGAGGGGAGCAGGTACCTCGTCAGACAGCTGGGAGTAGTGGGAGTCCACAGTGGCCAGGACCAGAACGGGGCTGAACGATGGGACGTCCTGCAGCAGAGACAAGAACGTGCTTCTCACAGTGTCGCTCACGGCTTCCCACCACTCCGAGATGTGAGGCATGAACACTACACTGGGAACGCTGCGACACGCCTCCCGAAAAACCTGCAGCACGGACACAAAACAAAGGTTAAAGGTCATGTAGAGATAGTGTTCACTGTAAAAAACAATCCCTAGATACCAGTAAGTTATATTTTCTTCAACTGGGAATAGATCTTGCTTTGACTTGGCAAGCAAATAAACCAGCAAAGGAAGTAGACTTTTTGTACTTCAAATGAGAAAAACATCTTGGTTCACTTAAAAGAAAAACTGGAGGACTTTGCACTTCAAGATTAGATTATAAATGAAAGAAAAAATATCTTGTTCCATTGTTAGATAATTTTTTACCGAAAACAGATCTGCTCAAGATATGATAATGTGTTCTTAATTAAAGAAATCTTAGCTTTTTGCGGTGTTGGAAGTAGAACTGCAACAACTAAGTGACACATTCACAAATGCTCTACCAGCTGAACTACTGACTCTAAAACGCACTGTTCAAAACCTTTTTATAACAAAGACAGCGGCCATATTAAAATATTATCATTAAAATGCCAAACAAAAAATTAACTATTTCTAAATGTAATCATTAACATGCCAATTCATATATTATTTTCATTTAATTTATCTCTATTTATACAGCACTCACACTCTTTTTCATGAGTGCCCTGTTAAAATACAGAAAAAAACAGACCAAAAAAACAAATAACTACATGGGTCCATTTAAAACATTAAAAACAGGAGCAGGTGTGATTACAAACGTTTATCACTAGATTATTAAAGTGCATTAGTGGTACCAATCTATCCAGTTGTGCATGTCCTTGAAACACACTGCCTGGCCAAAAAAAAAAGGTCACACTCTAATATTTGGTTGTTCCGCCTTTAGCTTTGTTTACGGCACATTCGCTGTGGCATTGCCTCGATGTCGCAAGATTTATTTGTTGCTGAACCTAGACCTGACCAACTGCAGGAGGCTCGTACCAATTTGCTGAGTTAAATCCAGGTGGCAACTTTCTTTTTTGGCCAGGCAGTGTATATTCCATTTTTGTGAAGCAAAATAACCAAACGCTTTTTTCCCCTCATTTCAGCTCTACTGCAGCCAATTTTTAGACGCAGACAATCATGAGATCTTATATTAAAAGCTCCGTTATCGAAGTTCAAGGAGCAAGTGAGATATTCAGGCAGTCTATCGTCGTAGACCCTTCTAAATACATTTCATACAGTGTTGTTCTCGTCTGACAGATAGCGATGGCCAACCTACTTTTTCATAGCGTGAACAGTGATGGGTTTTAAATTCACCTGTTATGAAACGAAGGGCTGAGTGAAAGAGCAAGTTTTCAAAGTAGAGGCTGAAGTCTGCGTGTGTATTATATCTCCATAATCTAGTACAGAAAGAAAGGTTTGAACTATTTCTTTTCGATTTTGAAGGCATCAGTTGCCATATTTCACCCTTAATTTGGCTGATGTACTTAGTCACTATTTAGGTCAAAAAGATAGATTTAGGGATTTTGCTTTCTTTAAGTGTAATTATTCTTTTTCTTGTTTTCTTTATTTGTAAAGGGACGGCACATATTAATGAACATTTAAAAGTGTAAATATGCAAAGATTACAGCTAACGTGGCTAATTTCCATCTTCAGTCCCTCGGCAAATTGATGTTAAAGCAACAATAACATAAGAGCAAATGTAAGACACCAGGACTCACACAGACAAACACGCTCAATACATACACAACACACTCTCTGCACAGACAATTATAGAACAGTTCATTTTGAAGTTAGTTAAAAGTTAAACCAACAGCCCCTCAATATAAAAATGTAATTTTGTTATACATGGACCCTCGAACAACCACTGCTTTTTTATTATGCTCCACCAGAAAAGTTGCACACTACACCTTTAACAATAATGAGAAGCCTTTTTCCATTGACCTAGCTGGTGAAACATTGAATAAATAAAATAAATAATTGTTTTAAAAAATGACAGGGTGGTCATCTGATTGTAGAATTTGAAGTGGGCCCATTACCTGAGCGCAGGACTCTTCGGGGGTCTTGGCGCTGACGGAGTAAAGGGTGGGCAGGTCCAGCCGGTGCACTGGGAGTTTGTCAAGGTGGTGCAGAAGGGCGGGGGCCAAGTGAGAGCTCTGTCCTGAACCTGAGGCGCCTGTGAGCAGCAGACGAGGGCGGTACGCTGTGGGACGTTGGAGTGCTGAGCTGGAAGAGAAAAGACAAGATTTTGAGAATTTAAACTCCATTTTTATTTTAACACTTTGTTTTATGCATTTTATCAGTTTATTTTGTTGTAGAGAATGAATTTAATCACAAAGGGTTCATAAAGTTTATCTTGCCTTTGTTAGAGTTTCTTATTGTTTTGTGTTGCAACACGAGTCCAAAGCAAATTTCCGGATGTGAATTTTGCTTGCTGACAATGGCAGTACACTTTTTTTGTACTGTGAAAGGGCTTGTGTCAGTGAAATCCTTGATTTTCTTTCATTCCCATTGTTTAAACAAACACGTTTAATCAAACTCACTCTTTATCACATTAAGATTACTTAATCATTCAGAAAGAAAGGTAAAAAAAAATGTCATGCACAACAATGGAATTTACTAACCATAGCAATAACCAACAATTTGAAAGTGTTTGTCACTGATAATGAATGACGTAAAACCGATAAAAAAAATCAGGGTCATTAAAAAGTATTAACTGCAAAACTTTTTTTTTTTTTAATTGGTTTGTTTTCGTTTATCCTCGAGATGGATTCTGAGTCATTCTGTCAAGTTACAGCGCTAATACAGCGACTGTCACTGTCTCTGCAGCCTCGTGTTTTCAGCATCACTGTGAAAACTTTTTGATGACTTGTGTGAGAAGCCTGTAGCCCCTCCCCTCCTCACTCTCTGAGGAACTCACTGACCGACCTCCTGCTGGTGCCCAGAGTCAGGACTAAACATGGGGAATCAGTGTTTCAGTTTTATGCAGCTAAAACTTGGAACAGTCTTTTTGAAGATGTGAGACAGGCCTCGACTTTGGAGCCTGGATTTGTCAAACAGCTCTGTTTATCTGCGCATGTGACTGACTCTTCTATTCTAATGTTAATTTTATGATTTTTTTAAATGATTTCTTTTGATTGGTTTGTATTGTGATTTTAATGTCTTTCTTATTCTGTAAAGCACTTTGAATTGTGCTATAAACAGCGGCTCAGTCACTTTGGGTTGCTAATTATCAGATAAAATAATCAGTGAAAATGAACAGAATGATCATTTTCAGAGACTGATATTATTGTGCATTCTTAATTAAAAAAAAACACTTCACATTTAGAGAATAGTGTATAGATTGCATTGAAATGGCTTATTTTACTTCTAAAACAGCCGTGATTATTGTTTTTTGTTGTTTAAAATATGGACAGTTTAACATAATGTAAACACAGGCCATTTGCAGTTTTCAAAGTGATAAAAAACTAGCCTCGTTGCCATAGCAATTGACAATTCAAAACAAAATATTATATCTTTTGAATGGTGAGATGTGTTCAAAATGTTGCCCATTCAAGGGTTTCAGCTTCATGTTATACGGTGCCATTTTGAGGACAGCTGACTATTCAAAACATGTGATAATCTGTTTTAAATTGTTAATTGCTGTGGCAACGGTTCCAACTTTTCATCATTCTGAAAAACATGGACAAACAGGAAGTTGAACTGGATGACGAAGCACAACCTTAAGCGTCATCGGAACAGTGAGGCAGAATTTGCACAACAAGAGCCGCCGCTGTTTCCACCAGGGTCGATCTCCAGGCACATCATTCATATACATTTTGGTTTAAAGTCTGTTGAATCGTGTTTTTTCTATGAACGACCTTGGTGTGTATAAACAACCAGAGCAAAGGTACTTTTGAGGAGCATCAAACCGATCTGTCATCACAAACAAGAACAATGGAACTACAGAGGGAAGAGGAAGTTCAATCGGACGGGTTTGGGGGTGACAGCGAGACGCCATCTTTAAAATGACAATCTTTCACCTCTGCCTCGGCTGTGCACTGCTGCTGGTGAGGATTCATTTTATGCTGAAAAAAACCAACATTTCAGACTATATTCTCATGGGATAAAATACGAATCATTAAAAGGTGCACTGTGTAACTTTTCTTAGTGGAGGAGATGCCGTTTCCTTGTCTCTATCCATAGGTTACAGGATAAAGAAAGACCATTAAGACCATTGCCATGACATAATATCTCACAATGTCACAAACCAGGAAGACGAAACCCATGAATGAGATGTTATTACTTTGATTGGAATGATCCACAGTATGGCATTAAACTTATTCATCTCCATGGAGACAAGCAGGTGGCTACATCTGTGTAGAGGCTATTTTAAGCAACAAAATATCTGTGATTAAACAAATGCAAGATAGACAAGTTTAATACCATACAGTGGAACATTTCTGGCAAAGTAATAACATCTACATGTAGACAAGCAGCTGGAAGATACTCAACAGAAAATATAACTTATTCAAAATCTGGTTTAGTCACTATTTAGTCCTGTTTAAGGCCAGTGTTTGTTCCGACTCTAGCCCGACTCTAGCCCGACTCTAGCCCGACTCTAGCCCGACTCTAGCCCGACTCTCTAGCCCGACTCTAGCCCGACTCTAGCCCGACTCTAGCCCGACTCTAGCCCGACTCTAGCCCGACTCTAACCCCCGACTCTAGCCCGACTCTAGCCCGACTCTAGCCCGACTCTAGCCCGACTCTAGCCCGACTCTAGCCCGACTCTAGCCCGACTCATGTCTTGATGGTACTCAAACGTTTCACTCTAAATATATTGCCTTATATAATATTTAACTTTTTTTTAAGAACCACAAGACACTACAGAACATAAATACCATTAAACATAAACATTAAAACACTTACTTGGAGAAGTGTAGAAAGGGCCCGTGTGCTGCAGAGGAGGGAAGTGGGCTGTTTGGAGCAGGCTGGAGATCATAAATGGAAGTGGAACCTTCATTGTCTTCATCGCTGTACAAGTCCTCTTCAAGCAGATGATTGTCAACGCCTGCAGGAAAATTACTGATTACTGAACTGACTGACTGCACAATTTAACAAAAGTAATTCTCCTATTTGCAACCCCCAGTGCAGAACATTAAAGGATACTGTACTTTTCATCCTTGCAGAGAATGGTTGTGACTCAAGCCTATAATGATAATTATTAGATCATTTTACTGTTTAATTAATTACAGGAATAATATTATTTAGGCCTCAATAATTAACCCATCTACCTATACTTACACTAATGGAGAATTATGTTATTTTAAGACTGTATAAAGAAGTGGACTAAGTGAGTGTGACGTCACCCACAGTGTTCAGCTCCGGTCAAATGAAGCTTATGGAGGCTAGCGGTTATAAAAGGGTTCCATGTTTGGAATTCCAACCGTGAGCATCATAGCAACCAGACAGCCTGTCAATCAAACCTGTTGCTAACGCTAGCGAAAAAAGAAGACACCTGATTTGTCTGTTATTTCTCTGTTGTATCTGTAAAGCAAGAGATGAACATTTAATAACGATATCAGGATAACGTCGAGCAGGTTAATACGAACATTTTCAGATCAAAATGGTGAGTCTGACAGCAGCAATTACAGAGAGAGGGGTGACAGTTTTTCAGTAGAAAGTGAATTGGAGCCAGAGACCGTGATCACTTCCTATTTGGAACGTAGCGGCTAGCAGGTTAGCTATGTCCATTTATAAATACAGTCTGTTTTACAGTATGGTTCATTTAGAAAAGGAGTTAGTGGGATAATTGTGCTATCCATGAATTTATGAATGAGGAAAATGGGACCACTGCCATAGCAATTTACAACAAATTATGATATTTTTTAATAGCGAAAACCCCCAAAATGTTACCAATAACATCGAGATCCCAGGAAAAGGGTTGTGAGATTACAGCACAACAGTTTTAATGATTATTACAGTGTTTTCTACAGTATTGTAATGTATTTCAAAATGTATTCTAGTGACACCGTTCCCATTCCTTACCGTATGTGTTGTCCCTATCAGGAGATTGAGCGTGGGGGAAGACTCGGAGCAGAGCTTTGAGCACCATTGAGAAAGAGTTGGCCAGGAGGGGGCGCAGTGCTGGAGACAGGGCTCGTCCCGCAGGGGCCAGAGCTCGCTGTGAGGCCGGGACGATGTTCCTCATGGCTCTGCTGAAGTCTCCCGAGGCCAGGACGATGGAGGAGATGTCCAGCTGCAGTTTCACGCTGCTGCCGTAGATTTGAGGGTAACGGCGACGTAAGGCCACCAGGGCGGCCTCGGTGCAAAGTGCTTTAATGTCTGCCCCACAGTAGCCTAAAGACAAGAGGACAGTGGGCATGTTAAAACCAGCACACCAAAAAAACATGATTTGATTTTTATAGTAATCAGATTTAGGGCTGTAAGATTAATCTCAATTAAAATTTGAATGGACCTAACTGGCTATCTTTTTTTTTTTTTTTTTTTTTTTTTTTTTTTTTTACTTAATACAATTTCCTCCACAAACGACAAAATATCTAGTTTTTTTTCTGCATAAAACCCTGTAGTTTAGATCTGTACAAACATGTGGTTCTTGCTTAGGGATTAGTTTGTCAGGTCTTATTTGTCAATTCTTCTGGACACGTTTAAAAAGTGAACTTTGAACATAATCCTTTTATTAACACATAAATCATAAATCATAAAATTCCTCAATCACAATGTTTATCAGAAAAAAAAAAAATCACAATTTTCAGATAATTTTTCCAAACTGTTCAGCCCTAATCAGGTTAATAAAATGTCATGTAAACAGACACATCTCAGTTCGTTGTCTGTAAGGATGCATCGATACAATACTAGTATCGCATACAGACAGCAATATTGAACATTTTGGTAAAAGATATTTCCTTGACATCTGTCAGTTACTTCGTGGATGTAACTGTCACCAGTTGTTTTTGATGATCAGATTCCTCTCAGGCCAATAAACACACCAAAAATTACATCTAAATAGTGGGTTTAGTGGGTCATCTGCTTATCTTTACCAGGGTCAGGGTCAAAAGTAGTAGTCAACTAGTATCAAAAGTAGATTCTCATTTGTATCAACAACAGGAGTAAAGAAATCACATAAATAGAATGAAGTTTAACCTTTCCTGAATAGTTTTAAAAAGATCTTGATCAATATCAGAGAAAACCACATGGTGATATTAAAACACTAATTACTATTACTTTAGATAAATTGGCTTGTGTTGCGTTTTCATATCGAAACAGTTTAGTATTCATGATCTTACCGACACATTTTTCTGCGAGTTCATCTATAAATGGCTCAGATAGTTTGGGATTCCAGTCCCGTGTGTGGATCTGCAAAATGTGCTTTCGGGCCTAAAAAGACAAAAATAAAATGTAAAACATCAAAAACAGGGGAGGAAAGGCAGATGCAACCAGCAAACAAAGTATTTAGGCTGACATTTACGAGTGGGAATGAGAATCCATAAACAGGGCTGCGCAATTAATCAAATTTATGTATCAAAATCAGTCGGTGTGTGATTAGCTTGGGTCTTTTTAATCGTTTGTAGCAGAGTTCAGACTTTGGAAGAAGAAATTTGACTATTTCTTTTGTATTAAATGGTACTTTAAAAAGATCTATGTTGTTAATGTTCTGAAAATGTATACTGAAAGATTATTATGTGTTTTTAATAGCATGATAAGAAACATTTATACACAATACAAGGAAACTGAAATTGTGATGTGTTTTTTTGTCATGTCGCCCAACCCCAACTACCAACAAAGAAGAAGAATTGGCATTTGGCAAGTGGGAATGAGAACTAATAATTATGCAAATAAAGTGGACACATCCAAACTATAATAATAGTACAAAATACAGACACAACGGGAGAGACGCTCACATTAAAAATGCCCTGCAAGTATTTTCACTCGCTTCACCAATACTGCAGGACTCCATTTTGAACAGACCACAAAAGAAGTCCTATCTCATCTTTGTTATCCTCGTTAGGAGTGTCAAAAGCATCAAAAATCTGATGTTAATTGATACTAAAACTAGTATCGAAACAAGATACTCAGTTGAACAAGTATTGATGCTAAAAAGTCACATTCACAGGACAGAAATGAACCTTTCCTGAATATCTTTAGAATGATCTTGAGCTGTATCAGAACAAGTATAAGACACATAGACAAGTGTACACTCATCGACCACTGAGGGATTAAACACATAAAAGGCCACATGGGAATAGAAAACAAAGTACTATTATCTAATGTTGAAATTCACATTCTAGATAGTCTAAAGAAAGTGTTTTTATTATCATCTTGGTATCGGAATAGGTACTGGAATAACAAGCCTATTCCTTAGTATAGAAATGGAGTCTGAAATGTTAGTATCGTGACCACACTAATCCTCTTCCTCCTCTTTTCCTTCTCATACTCTACAGCTTCCATAGCACTGTCTCATATTTGATGCTCTCGCTCCAGCCTGCATCCAGTAAATGTGTAACTAACTGTTTATTATGTAGACTTCACAGCTGGAGGTGTTGGGCAGCAGTTGTATACTGATTAGACTTTCATTGGACTGGCGAGGAAAGCGACTGTTTACTCTCCCGATAAGAGCGAAACAAGGAGCGGCTCTATATGGTATACTGTACATTACATTATCATTTGCCAAGAAGGTTGTTATTTGTAGAGGTTGGTTTAGTGGTTGATGCAGGGCTGGGTAATGTGGCAAAGAAAAGCCTATGTTTATTTACTTGTATCAGCTGCTCATTACTTTTTGTTTTTATAGATTATAAATTGGGTTTCACTATTAATTTCCTGAACTGAAACTACACTGGCTTTTAGATCAGTGCAGGTTTCACATCTGCCATCTCCTGGTCGAAAAAATTAACTTGGTATGGTACAGATGGTAGGTTTGTCATCAGCATAAACAAAAAAAACACTGATTAGGAGTCTCGTTTTAAGTTGTACTGTAACTTTTCTGCCACCTGCTAATATTACATTACGTTACATTACACACAGACATTTCAACACATCACGGAAAAAATTCTTAAAAGCAATTACAAATCATAGACTTAATTTCCAAACCTTTCAACATAGATTTGAACTGAACTATTGAAGTCAGTTCTTGTAATTTCAAGACTTTTTGTAAACGATTCCATGTTGAAGGTGCAGAATATTGAAATGCCACTTTAGCAGTCTCTGTGCGGACACTTGAGACAGAAAGAAGCAGTTTTGTGATCGCAGAGCATAATGTCCATCTGTTTTATGTTGAATATACGTACATAGATATGCAGACCCATAACCCTTTGTAAATGTAACATGTGCAGTGACATAGCCTGGAGTGTCAGTGACAACCAGCCTGGAGTGTCACAGTGCTGTGTCCGAGTATATATGTGTGTACAGTTCACTGCATGGTGTATAGAAGAAAGTACTACCATTTAATGTTGAAAATCACATTCTATTGTCTAAATATGAGCATTTTCACTATCAATGTGGTATCGGAATCGGTATCGAGCGTCGAGGCTATTCCTGAGTATCAAAATTGGCTTGCGCACAATACTAGTGATGTCACCAACCATGAATACATCTAGTGGGAGTCACAGTCATCAGCACAGGCCCTGATGAAGCTACGTGGGTCAGTCGCAAAACATCAGCTTCTAAAGTAAGTCCAGATGTTTTAGTTTGACTCTTTTTTTTATGTATTTTTAGTTTGACTCTTTGATCATTGGACTTATAATCAATCGAAAAACAAGTATTGACTATCAAGCCTTTCCCTTAATCTTGCCTTTGCGTAACACTACTGAGCATCTCTGAGCTGTTACCTTCTTGTCGGGCAGGTTAAAGAGAAACTCGCGGTCGAAGCGTCCGGGCCTCCTGAGCGCTGGGTCGATAGAGTCAAGTCTGTTTGTAGCACCAATGACGACTATCTCCCCTCTGCTGTCGAGACCATCCATCAGAGCCAGCAGCGTGGACACTATAGAACTGACCAGACACAGGGACACAAGTACATGTTAAAGGGGGCGGCGACAGTAGCTCAGTTAGTAGAGTGTTTGTCCTCTGATCTGAAGGTGAACAAGACAAAATGCAGTAAAAAACACATGGCATCGTAATAATTGTCAATTTTTTTTACTGCAGCGTTTTATTTGGATTTGGAAGCAACAGTAGAGTGTTTGTCCATCGATCTGAAGGCTGGTGGTTCGAATCCCGCTTGACATAAACATGATCACGTGCTGTAAATAATACTAAAGTGTTAAGTGAAATGTGTTTTTTAATGTGTGTTCACCTGCCCAGGGACTGCAGATGGAAAGTAGCAGTAGCTAAATCTGGGACAAATCATCTTTTCTTTGTAAGATTAATGAATTTGTACATGGTCCCTGTCAAATAAAAAACAAAAGAATAAAGAAAGAAAGCTCACTGAAATAAACACTGAATCCCAGTTGTAATTTCAACCATTTGAATGCATAAAGTACGGCCTGTCAGGATTACCATTTTGACATCTTGTTCAAAATATGATAGAGTAACTTTTTTAGCTCAATACAGTAGTGGGGAGCTTTTTCTTATTTTTTATGCCGTAGTAGGCATCTTGTACAGATCAAACTTTAACATTTAAGTCTATGGTGCATTGCAAAGAAAATGGAAGAATGGAATAAAAATGGCTGCTGATGAGAGTTAGTCTGGTGGAGGTATATGAAAAGAGGAGCTTCATAGACCTATACCAGCATTTTTGTGAGTTGAGGAGTTTGTTTATGCAAGATTATCAACTATACTAACAATTACAAATCTGGTTTTTAAGACGAAACGTTATAGGGCTGTTAATTTGATTGAGATTACAAGTATTAATGTGCAAGCAGACTGTCAAAATGAAAACTTAATCGTGTCTGAACTACTAGATTCTCATTTGAACAAGTATCAACACTGGAAAAAAAACACATAAATGGAGTGAAGTTTGACCTTTCCTGAATAGATGGTCTGTAGATGGTTGATTAAGTCACATTTAACACATTATAAATAGAGAAAGGGTGATAGAATATGAGCTCCAGTAGTTGTCGATAGCGGTATAGGCGGACTTCGACAACGTGAGATTTGTCTTATTGAACAGACTAATGAGTAAAAAATTGAAATAGGGGAGCATTATAGGGTTGCAACTTTACACTAGCATAAAACCAATTATTTAAATTCATGTTAATTTGCAATATTTGCTTCATCTGGGACCCTGCAATGGATTTTAAAAGTTAAAAATCTGTATCTGCAAACACTTGAAATCAGCCACAGTAGTAAACCAAATGGCGGAAAAATAATCCATATGGGCCCATTCCTAATTACAGATATTAGAACCAACTACTGAAGTGTTTCATTGTGCAATTTCATTAATTTGGTTATTTTTGCTCTAATAAGGTTCACTTAGAAATAGAATTACTAGGACTATAAGATTACTGCGTCATTCAGTGGCAGTGTTATAAATTTGTTTCAATATTATAGTTTATCGTGGTATTTTCTGAAGCAATATACAGCTTTTAATTTCTTATTGTGAAAAGGCCAACTGTGTACACTAATGAAAAGTACAATAGAACCTTCTGCTTTTACATAAAATACTAATTCTAACCTTAAGCCTAATATGAATAATGCATCCGTCTTGATGAGGTCTAAAGTGATAAGCACTAGCAGCTGATGAATACATAAATATCAATGTACTGTATATGTAAAGCAATCACACAAACTGATCCCTTAGCAAGTGAAGCAGCACCCCCCAGTGGAGAGAAAAGTGACTGCCGTTTACAGTTTACTAGCAGGATGTGTGTATGACATTGGAAAGCAGGTAACGCATTTTTACAAAATAGTGGCTTTATAGAAAATGTAGTTATGCTCCAGTGGTAACAGGTCACATATTTATATAGCGCTTTTCCACCTTCAAGACACTCAAAGCACTTTACATGAAGGAACCGTTCACCCATTCACACACACATTCATACACCAGTGTGGGTTAAGTGTCTTGCCCAAGGACACAGTGACAGGATTCATTCGGGAGCTGGAAATGTACCGCCAACCTTTGAATCAGAGGACAAACACTCGACCAAGTGACATATTGTCGCCCACAAATGTAGCTCTGCTGTCAAGTCAGAGGTTGCCACATTTAAATAGAGAGGACATTTTTAGTGGCCATGTTCACATGCACATAGAAATCTGATAAATATCCAGAAATCAGATAATAAAGATCATTAAAATGATACCTACATAGAACTACAAAGTCTGATGTGAGTGGTCAGAAAGAAATTTAGTTTGCGGCTTACATTTTAAAGTCATTGTTAAGTAATTAATACCCTAACCCCAACTCCTAACCCCTTAAATAATAAATGCTTTATGAAGGCTATTAAAAGTGTTACCCTTTACTTTATTACGCAGTTTTCTGATCTGTTATAGTGTTGTTACTTCCATGATCGGAAAGGACTCCGGTTATTTTACTGCTTGTATTTTAAAATGGTCAAATAATAAACAAAAAAAATCTGATAATATTCATATTGGTTCATTTTCTTGGCAACACCTTATAACAAGTACACCTTAATTAGCTTAATTACTCACAAAGTTTGAATCTTGTGAATTAAGTCTTTAATATCTTAACCCCAACTCCTAACACCTTAATTAATTAATGCTTTATTAAGGCTATAAAAAGTGTTACCTTTTCTGTAAAAGTGTTAAGGGGCCCATATTACGCTGCTTTCTGATCTATCTTAGAGTGTTATTTCTTCATCAAAAACATACCTAGAGTTTTGTTTTCCTTCATTAATGTAGATTATTATTCTTCTCTCAAACTGAAAACAGTCTGTTCCACATGTGAGGTCATGTGCTAATACAGGAAGTGCTCCACTATGTTTTAACCCCCCACACACCTTCACTAGAATCATTTGGATGATTTCAGCTCTAGAACTGCCAATTTCTGTCAATCTAAAAGGCAAAAGCAGCTTCATGACATCACAAGGTGGAACAGAGTATTTTGAGCTTAGAAGATGTACACAGACTAATAATAAAGTGTTACTCAAACATGTGTAAATGAAACAAAACACAACTCCAGGTATGTTTTTGAGGAGGTAACGACATTCTAACATGGCTTAAAGCTCACAAAAGTCAATTTTATGTAATATAGAACCTTTAATGTCTTGAAACACTAACTTAACTTAAAAAAAGCGTCATTTACAATAGAAACCTTTCATTCTTACCTGTGTATCTGGTCTTGTCTGCTCGAACGAACTGGGGCCAAACCATCAATTTCATCAAAAAAGATAATAGACGGCCTCATCAGATACGCCTGTTCAAATCAAAATAATTATTAAAAAACATGGACTCACAGAAACAACACAAGCGCATGGTTCTTACACTGTTCTGTGTTAGCATTTATAAAGCAAAAGGCAGGCAAAGGATGCAAGAAATCAGACCCATGGTGCATTGCAGAGGAATTGGAAAAATGTAATGGAAAAATGCCTGCTGATAAGAATTGGTGTGGTGGAGGTATATGAAAAGAGGAGCTTCATAGACCTACACCAGCATTTTTGTGAGTTTCTTTGACTCTTTTTGCAAAATTATGTGAACTGCTTAAAAACAATTCAGGTCTGTTTTTTAAGATGAAACGTTGTAGGGCTGTTATATTTGAGATTACAAGCATTAATTTACAAGCCAAATTTACAAAAATGAAAACTAAACTGAGTCGATACTAGTAAATTAAACTAAGTGAGGGGTAAATTAGGAATCAGGAAAACTCATAACCAAAAAAAAAAAAAAAGGAAAAGAAAAAAGTTTTCCATTTGAAAGAAATGTTACATTTATTTTAATCAATCTGAAAAAAAAACGTATTGCAATACATTTCAACACTGGATAACACAATAATAAATATCAACATTTGTATGATTTATTGAGCAGGTTTGTCAAAAGTAACAAAAATAATAATTGATGCTTAAATGCATATCTAGTTTCAATATTAGTTTTAGTAAGTATCAATGCTGAAAAAATTTATAGATAAAACCGGACCTTTCTTACACAGTTTCAGTTTTATCAGAACTAGTGTAAGACCACGTGCTATAATAAACAAATACTGTTATTTAGTGTGGGAAATTACAACATTGTCAAAAAAAAAAAAAAAAGAGACGGAGGGGAATGAGGATTACTTGATAAAGGGTTGGGGGTCACACAGAGGTTACGGGGGGGGGGGGGTCACACAGTTAGACAGTTACGGGGGGGGTCGGGGGTCAGAGTTACGGGGTTAGTATCGAAATCGAGTTTGAAATTTTAGTTTTACAACACTAAACCCTGTAACATTATGATTTCAAAAAGGGTGATGTAGTCCATTTTGCATAATCCAGGATCTTTACATAGAAATCTTTTGTGGCATGGCCAAATGTTCTCACCTGATCAAACAGTAACCGTAGCTGGCGCTCAGATTCGCCAACCCACTTGCTGAGACAGTCTGCTCCTTTCCTCATGAAAAAAGAAACCTTCCGGTCGCCTTGGCTACACTCGTTGGCTAGAGCTCGAGCTACCAGGGTCTTTCCTGTTCCTGGGGGACCGTAGAACAAACAGCCCCTGAAAGAGAGAAGAGCAGATGTCTAAGTACTCTATGTGTTTATGTGTATTTATCATCCATTATTGCATACAAACACGGGGTGGGCAATATTTATTGATTTAAAATACTAACTGATATAAAAGCCAGTGCAAAAACGAGATGCTGATTTGTGGTGCTGAAGTGTGATGCTCACAGAAAATAGGACAAAATGTATCCTTTTGTGAATCATTTTGGTAGAACTGCAACGATTAATCGAATAAGCATGACTAGTCGATTATTAAAACAATTGTCATTTGATCATGATCTTGACAATACTGACTCTAAAACACAAGCATAGAGATGTTTTATAACAAACACAGTGCCATTATTAGATCAAAATAGCAAACAATTTCTGCACCGATCCAGCTTTACTAGTTTTGATTCTGATAATACAGCGTTAAGTATCTGCCGATACTCGATATCAACAGATACCAGGGCAGAGATTGAAGACAGCTTGCCTGGGATCCAGAATACACACTTTCAATACTTTATGAAGATGTGAGTCTGGTCACTGGTGAATCGCCATGTTTTCGAATGGGCATGAGTGACAGGTAGTTCAGCCAATCGGGGACATGCATGGTCTGTTGGTATTGGAAAAATTAAAAGGTAAAAAAAAAAAAAAAACACAGGAGACTGAAAAACATGGCGGATTTCTGCAGAATCCACGAGTGAAGCACTAACCTCTGTGTATGCGAGATGAGAGTAATTAGCTTTTATGTGTAAATCATAGGTGACCAATGAGCTCCTTTGTTGAACGTGTTATTGTTCACACTTGGGATCAAATTCATTCATTCATTTGATCTTTATTAAATCTCACCTGGGCGGCTGAATTTTGAACTTCTCAAAGACTTCTGGGTAAAGCAGCGGGAACACCACCATCTCCTTTAGTGACTGAATGTGATCCCTGAGACCGCCCACATTGTCAAACTTCACCTAAAAACAAAAAAAGTCAATCAAATCACATTAAAACTACAGGACAATCAAATCTTTCGCGTCTTCGTCCTTACTGTAGTGTCAAGGTTCATGGGGTCCACATCTGCCAAACTTGCTCCAACCTTGGCTCGATCTCGCAGAACTCCACTCGCCAAATCTTCTGCAGTCAAATTCATGGGCAAACATCTGTGGAACAAGTCAAAATGATCAACTTAGGGATTATTTATTTGTTCACAAGTAAGCTAAAAAAATGTGTCTAAAATGCAAAGTTTCCTTCAGCTGTAACAGGTCAAACTACATAGAGATTAGTCTATTGCTCCGTTTCAGTTTAGCTAATATAATAGCAGTTAGTTAAAGATACATTGTGAAACTTTCTGGAGGTGGCATATCAACTGTATCATTCCATGGAAAAAAGTTAAAACCATACTTCTTCCACAATATGGGATAAAATTGTTTATTTCCATGGAGATTATAGCCAATATTAACAACATTTCTATGGAAACAAACAGGTGGAAGCTCTCCTCAAGGCCAAATAAGAGTCAGGTTTGTGGAGATGCAAGCACACTCACAGTATGTTTGTTTTTTTTATGTGACAAAGAATTGTTAAGGAGAGAATGGAAGTTTATATATCGCCAGTAGCTGTTAAAATATTACAGTTCAATCTGCTTATCCTTCGATTCTTAGGGTTTTATACGCAAAGATGAGCAGGTCTCAATTTATCAGAAAGAGATGGAAACAAGGACAGAGCTGGAGGCGTCCTTGGTGAGGCTGTGCAGGAGGATGAAAGTTCCCAACATTAATCTTTTGAAATATGACAAAGGGCATTTGTAAAAAATGAGTTTCATTTCAACAATGCTGTACAATGCGTTCAGATGAAGGGCAGGGACCTATATAACTCACTGAGATCACTGTTTTTGAAAGAAATATTAAGTTATGATCAATAAATGTGAGACTTATTATTTGTGATGGATTATCTCTCCTCTCTGATGGCTTTATGTCCTTTCAACTGACGACAATTTTGAGTTGAATAATGGCACCACTAACACACAGTTGTTGTTTTTTTACCTTTTGTTTAATTGTCTGACAGAGAAGACATTTAACTTTATGCCAGTTTTTGTTTCATGTTGATAATTACAGTTATTACAGACATAAAATAAATCTACAATCTGACATTTAAACAGCAAATTCCACTACAGAATTGTGACTGTAGATCATAAAATCCTCTTGAAGTGCCTGAAGCATGTTTGATTTGACAGTGCTACAAGTAATTGGTTCCAAAATTATCTTTCAAACAGAACCCATGCAGTAGTAGCAGATGGGTTTAAATACATTTTTTCTACGTTAAGCAAAGGAGTGCCCCAAGGCTCAATTATGGGCCCGCTGCTTTTTACTATATTTATTAGTTCAGCTGGTTGTAATTCAAGAGAAAGCCTCATACACTTACATGCAAATTATGCTATTTTGTATGCAAATGCTCCCTCTGCTGATCAAGCAATTTTAAAACTCCAGCAAGGTTTTACCACCTGCTTGTTTTCATGGATATGTTGCCGCTTTGCCCTAAAAATTCTATAGTATGAAATTTTACTATCTGGTGTAAGGCAAGCCAGCTCACAACCTCCTACAAAGAATACACGTTTTTAATGTATTTTCTGCAATAAAAGCACCTCAAATTTAATAAACGTGACTTAAATTACTTAAACTTATATAATTCCATACTGTTGAACATTCCAGGCAAAGAAATAATATCTCCATGCAGCTATCAAGTGGTGGACCCCTTCCAGAAAAGTTACATAGTGCACTTTTAAACTATAGTAATTACAGGATGTTGTGATGTCATGTGAACCCAACCTATTGTTTCATTGCCTTACAGCCGAGTCAAAATAAATAAAAGAGAAAAAAGAAGAATCCCAGCTGTCACCTGTTCCTGGCTCGAGTCATGCTCTTGCTCTTCCTCCTCTCGAAGCGCTCCTCATCTGATGAAGACGTGGTGTCACTACTGTGGATGGCGTGTTTCTTCACTCTGACAAAGGTGTGAGAAACAAACTCAGTGGGACAGAAATGGCACACAGACACAACACTACAGCTCTGTCAGTGCAGGGAAATGTCCCTTAACCCCTTATAACCCTTTTCTATTAGGACTACACTTGCCATGATACTAAAATTTCGATTTTGATGCTAAGGAATAGACTCAATAATCAATAAAACTATGACTGCACTATTATGTGAAAGGGACTTGTTTAACAGCACAAATCAACTCTCCTGTTCTAGTTCCAGCCAGGTCAGTTATTTATGGTCAGATTGTGTTAAAACAAAACTCTAATAAAAGTTTCATTTGAGTGACTTCTGAGTGCCTCTGACATAGCAGTGCCTCTAGTTAGCTTCACCCCCCAGGGAATGTTGACGACATCAACTGCAAAGTATCAATATTGCAAAAACTGATCTAAAATAATTACGATACAAACATAGAAGGCAGCTGATTTTCACCTGCCCCTTTGCGGTATGTTGCTGTAAAGAATTTGTGCCAAAATTTCTATCCAACACTGCTGAATCCTACATGTATCGCTGAAGAAATATGGGAGAAAGATGCAAGCAAAGCTCATTGGGTGTGTATCAGGGGGATAGGAGAGAGATTCTCTGAGCAATAGCGTCTTGAATACAGGAGAATAAACATTACTCAAACATGCATGATTCATTGTAAATGTAACTTTGAATGTGTAAATGAGAAAACAATGCAACAGCAACAGCTCTTGAAAGCCAATTTTGAATACTACGTCATCTTTAAACCCGATGGTTTGTGTTTATGATCATTTTTTGTGCTCCTCGTCTCAACATAACACTACAAACCTATGGAACAACAACAGTCATTTCATATTAGTCAAACTAACCTTATATGGCTTATTCTGGCTGGAGATCGGTGAGTATCAAAAAGTGAGGGATTGCTTTGTTTGCGGTTGGCAGGCACTGTGGACCCAAAGGAGAAAAGCATTAGTCATATTGTGCACATTTCGATCGTAGTATAATCCAACATTGATAAAACATCTCAATATAACAATACAATTTCTGTTTGATTTTAGTATTTGATACAATAAGTTAAATCTTGCAAAATATATTATGCTGCAACTACAGACAGTGGACATCAATTTTTTCACACCCGGTAGCGTCTCGTAACTGGCTTTCCAATTGCTTCTAGGAATAGACCAAACAAAAACTGGACCGTCTTTAAAACTTGTCCAGTTGACCAAATTGAAGGTTTCTTTTGCTGTGTTTTAGTGTGAAGACATTTGGCTGCTCATCCAAGCTGCTTCTTCAGTTCTGGCCAGAAAGCTGATGGACACTGCCTTATATCTATCTGAAGAGGGCGGCTAACTACACTGAAACTAGCACACTTATTTGTTTACAGTTTGCTTGTTAGCTAGGTCTATTAAACCACAAGTGTGAACTGTACCCGAGTCATATTTTGCATAATCGTTCAGGCCCCTAACAAGTGCCATCTTGATTTTATGATGATTATTTGTGATTATTTATGTTTTGATTTGTTGTATTGTGTTTAGTGTGTTTCTTATTCTGTAAAGCACTTTGCGTCACACTTATTAGCATACTGGCTAACACTATTGTTTTCCCGGTTTCCTTGTTTTGATTTAGGTCTGAGGATGGAGTTATAAATAGGAGATACACTATTCTAAGCCCCCTATTCCTGTTTAAAGGATTCTTTCCTCACAAAAAATACCTCTTTAACTCCCCTCTCAAACCATTTATTTTCTTTGGCTAAGATCTGTACCTCACTATCTTCAAAGGAGTGGTTGGTGGGTTTGAGATGTACAGCAGATTGGGGTCCTGAGCTGCTCTTACAGTGATGTTTGTATATTCTCTTATGGAGTGGCTGTTATGTTTCTCCAAAATAATACTCATTGCGGTCTTCCCTACACTAAAACAGCACTAAAATATTGACTAAACAAGGGGGTAAACCTAAACTGTAAAACAAGACCAAAGCTTCAATATATATACATTTGGTTGGAGGGGAAAATGCTATATTATTTTGCATTAGTCCCTATTGTACTTACCGATGGGTGGTGCCTGATATCTCTGCACAGTTTTGCGTTGCCTTAAATTGTACGGTCGGTCGTTCTCTTCTCCGGCCTCCTCTGCTTCATCTCCTTCATCGTCATCATCATCTTCATCGTCATCCTCTGCGTCTTCTTCCTCTTCCTCTTGAGACTCTAAAAGCCATAAGCAAGCCTTACAGTACTGAATAGGCCACATTGAAATTAAATAATGTTGACTTTTCAATATTACTGTGTACTCTGCAAATAATGAGAACTTTCATTAAATTCATCAGTAATATAGGTCACCAAGTTCTTATTTGTGAGACCTGGACACTGACAGTTCATTAGATTTTTACAGTTTTATTTACTTTGATTAGATGAAGAGCAGTGGTGTCAATTTGGTCCTGCTTTTACAATATAATTTCAAAAACCTTTAATAACTTCGCTGACTTTGGAAAGTTCTGAAAAAAGTAAGTAAAGAAATAAGTAAGTAAAAGAAAATATTTTTTGGCCCCCAGGTTAAAAAAGAAATCTGCAAAAACTGCAAAATTTAAAAAATATATTTTGTTGATGTGAAGTCAAAAGCATGTCATTAACCAAGACCAACATACAGAATATTAAAGGTGCACTGGGTAACTTTTCTGGTGGACGCTCTGCTCCCTGCTTATCTCCATCGTATGAAATTACTGAAGTAACTGATCAGATCTGTGAAGAGGCAAGCCGCTCATAGCCTCTAATGTTTTTTTGAGGCATTTCTTCTATTAAAAAACACATGGTATTGAATAAACACAAGATAAATACATTTAATTCCTACTGTAGGCTACTACTAAAGTAATAATATCTATACACGTCAGATAACAGACCCCCCACCCACAAGAAAGGTTCCACAGTGCACCTTTAACAATTTGTTTTGGTATTGCTAAACTCAGTCTACCTTCAGTACCATCATCATCCTCCTCTTCTTGATTTGCTTTGCTCATGGATTTGTGATGAGCGGGAACGTATGTACTTCGCCGCATCGACTTCCTGCGTTTCACCCGAGAATACATGTCCATATTTTCCTGAGAATCAAAGTAATAGGTTTGCGTTAATACAGGTTTTATGAGCTGCAAATCAAGGGCTGAAAATCTAAAGAAGATAAGTGACATCCAGGTAACTTGACAGAAGAGGTAGTACATAATTTGGAGTGTTTATTCAGAACACAAGTAACAAAATGTGGGTGCAAAATTTGCTAAACCAATATACATTTTCTCCAGACAACTCTAGGTAACACTTTATTAAGGCTAACTATGGTGTAGTTATTATAAAGAATGAAAAAAGACGTAATTCATAATAAACAAATAGTTTATTAAGAATGATTCAGGCTTGGTAACTACTTAAAACCCTAACCTCTTACACCAGGGGTCTGCAACCACTCTCTAAAGAGCCACATGGGGCTCTTTGCACTTGGAGAACAAAAAAGTTCAGGAAAACATTTTTTTGGGTATACTTTATCAAGTTTGTGTTTGACAGTGTTTATAGCTTACCAAAGAGGATTAATTGTATAGAAATAATTTTGTTTTTATTTTTTTTTTTTTACTATTCATCTGAGCAAATCCCATGCATAAAATAAGTGAAATATTACACATAAATATTACACATAAAATACACCAGAATGCAGAAACCTACAAATAATTTGCTCAAAACTTCCAGACTCCCTAAAAACATTTGAAATAAGTCCACAAAGGCCACATAAATACAAAATGTTACATATACTTAAACACTTATGCATTAATAGCCGTAAACAGTCGACTTACTTCTTTTAAATGTATTTATTAATCACTTTGTCTCATTACTTGTAAAATAAAAAACGTATGACTCTTTCTGACTTTCATTTGGTTTGAAATGTGCCAATGAGGCTCTTTTGCTGTTAAAGGTTGTAGACCTCTGTCTTACACAAACCTATCAGAGCTGCTGTCTGGTCATGTTCCTCCCAGGTGACTTTGCTCTGCTCCTGCACCTGCTCCTCTTGGATGTACCTCGTACTCACCGGAGACAGGGCTTTTGCTCCTGCTCCCTCGAGACTTTGGAATAGTCTGCCCTTCAGCAAGAGATTGTGCTGAACTATAATTTGTTTTAATACACACTTAAATCTCACCTTCATGAGCTTGTTTTTTGTATTGATTTATTTTATTTCTATTTTTAATCTTTGATATTTAGTATTTGCTATTTTGTATCTTTTACATTCACTTGTAGTTTTTCTGTTGTTGTCCTGTACTGTAGGTTGTTGTAAATGTGCTATATAATAAAGTTGACCTTGACTAACACTTTAAGTAGTTACCAAGTAGTAGTTAAGTTTAAGTAGCTTGAATCCTTCTTAAAAAATTCATAATGAAGGTGTACTTTATTAAGTCTTTTTTTTCATGCATTAAGCCTGTAAATAGTGTAGTTATTATAAAGCGTTACCAAAATTCTATTACAGCACTAGGCATAGAAAATTATTTTGTTCACTGATTTACTTTTATTGTTCAGGTTAAATCATCTAGGAATATGTTTGTATTTATTCATTTATGCAATTATTTTTTTTATTATTTTTTATGTAATTAATTCATTCATTCATTTAAATGGAATAGTGCATATTAATTAACATAAACCCATGTAAATATGACAGATTTAGCTGAGTAATTTCCATCTGTAGTCCCATGGCAGGTTGATGGGGGTTAGACAACGCAAAATAGCACAAAACAACGTACAAAATTTTGAAAGCTACAGACACATAAATGAGTTCGTAAATAGTTAGCGAAAACCGCATGGACATTTTTAGTAGTTGGCTCAATATTATACATGTCATAACTTCACTATGATCTTAACTATGGATCAAACCTGGATGACTGAGGGATTACACAGACAATTTAGAATCTTTTCATTCAATTGTTGCGAGAGTCTTAAATTATGGTTAAAAACTCACTTCCTCCGTGTCTCCGTTCCACATGCGAAGTTGTTCCACCTCCCGACTTGAATGTCGAATGTTGCTGATGTTGTCCATTTCCTGGAGGACAGCTTCAGCAGTACTAAAAATATAAAAACAGACATTACACCATAGCAACAGTGAAGAGTTGCTAGGTAGTAAACCTGGTTTATAAGTTCACATTAATTAAATTTGGGCTGTGGGTCATGTTAACATTACTAATAACAGATGTTTGGATATGAAGTTTAAACATGAGCTTTTATTATTAGTACTTACTGATAGCTGCAAGCTCTTAATAACAGAGAGGTGGGCGATGAGACAACGGACTCATAATGTGGTTTAACCCTGCTGTGATAAACTGCCAACCTGGAAAGCCCGTTATATTGTTGTTCAATGTTTTCCATTTAATATAATGCAACTCTTTGCTCAAACACAAACAAAGCTTCGACTACAGTTTAACTTCCAATACTGGTCAGGCTCAATCACTATCCAGGTGAACCATCTTTGCTCTAAGGAAATTGATATATGATTGTTGATGTAATTTGACCCACCCCAAAGATAAACTGGTCAATAATTATTACATCGATTTATAGTTCAATATCTGAAAGCTGTAACAATACACGGGAAATAAAGCAATTGATATTAATTAGATTTGTTCTACTGTACTCGGTGGTTATAAAAGTTTTAAATCACATTGCATTTTTGCGTTTTCAAACATTTCCGGAGAGTTGGATTGGAAGGGATGGACCAATTCCGTGGCCATCACGTTCACCAGATATCACACCTCTGGATTTTTTTCTACGGGGCTATGTTTAAGATGTTGTGTATCAAATAAAGATACTAGACATTGCTGAAGTAAAGAAAAAGATAACAGACGAGATTGCAACCAGTGACGAGGCTCTGCTACAGCGAAAATGGCTAGAAATCCAGTCCCGTCTTGATGTGCTTCATGTGGCTAATGGTCCCATATAGAGGTGGATTAAATGAGGCAAAGCATGAAGCTGATTAAGATCTTATCAATTGCCTTTGTAATATTTTTGTATTTATTGTAAAGAGACTTCATGAACACTCTGTATTTTGGGGCTCAATATTTATCGCTTGCAAAAGTATAGATTTTTGTTATTTTAGTTGTAATACGATAAGATTTGAGCTCTAAGAAGTTGCAAAAGTCACTCTTAAGGCTAATCATTGGTTATTTCTGCTATTTATGTGTTGCAGCTCAGGCCTTTTAATGATTCTGTCTATTTAACGAGGGATTTGTTGGGATGCTCTTGCTTTATTTTAATCTTAATCAGTGGCATAAAGTAGCTTCAATATTTTTGTTTATCGCAATATTTCTCTGTAGTGATATGTCGTGGTTCAAAATTTGCTCTAGTGACAAGTCTCCCCAAAGACTGGCATTGAGATTATAGTTTTAAAAACATTAAGCAAAATACTACTCCATACTCATTTAATTTGTGGTCAGTCCCATAGTTCTGTTCTGTATTCATGTCTGAGCAGTTACAGACTTGTTTTGTGTTGGCCGGCTAAACGCCTCTATAAATAATATCACAGCCTTGTTACCTGTTGACCAGCTGGTCGAACAGCAGGCTCTGGTTGAGATGTTCAAACTGGCTCTTCCTCACTCGGCAGCTCCTCTTCAGCTCCACATGGTTGTTCATGTGAGAGTGCTCCCCCTTCCCACGGTCACTGCTGCGGAGGCTCATGTAGGCTGAGGAGACAATACATTTGTTTATTGTCAAAACAAAGTGAGTGTTTTTTTCACATTTAAAGATACTTAAAGATACCTTTCTATAGGTCACCTGCATGTATCCATGAAAAATCAAAATCATACTTTGGAACATTCTCCAATCAAGATTTATGCCATACTGCAGACGATTAGAGCCAACGGAACAATATTTCCATGGAAACACGCAGGAGCAGGTCCTCGCACCCAAATAACAGTCAGGTTTGTGGAGATGCAAGCCCGCTCACAGTACATATGTAAGTTTTTCAGTGGAACAATAATAACCAAAATGAAAAACAAACTTGTTTTTCATGTATTTTAGTCTAAAGTTTCATACTGCTTTAAGAAAATAAAAATAAAAAGCACAATAGAAGCAATAGCATTATGATGATCTGATAACCACCAGTAAGTTTAAATTGCAAAATGAATTAGAAAATGTACTACCGTGCCCATTTTGCACTCCACGAGAGGACAACCTGTAAAATAAAAGCACAAAGAACTATTTAGCAGCAAAAGGCAAAGGGTCAGATTTTTATATAGCGCTTTCCCATCTTCAAGGCACTAAAAGCACTTTACATCAAGCTATCACTCACCCATTCACCCACACATTTATGCACCAGTGTATACAGACACTGAGCGAGAGGTGGGTTAAGTATATTGCCCAGGAACACAACAACAGCATTCATCTCTGGGAGCTAGAATCACACTGCCAACCTGAGGGTCAGTGGATTTCACCTCTCAACCAATGCTGTTTTTATATCGAGCGCGGGATTTGAACTGCCAACCTGTGGATCAGGGGACAAACGCTCCACCAACAGTCATATAAAATGTCTATTTTTCTTTTATATAGAAGCATTTTACGGAGCTAAATTATTCCCTGATTGCGGGAGAGATGGACTGGTGTGGGCAGAGGTGTGTTTTAGTTTTAGTTTTTTCCTCGAGTGATGCAGAAAAGAAGGAGCCGCTGTCTGTGAGAATGGTCATGTATGTTATGCTACTGGTAGTTGAGAAAAAGTTCAGCGCAGACAGTGACTGAAAGAAGCCACTGCCAGTCTCTACTATGGCCCCTCAGACAACCACTTAACAATAATAACGCCTTTGAATTCTATAGCACTTTTAGGACCCTCAAGGACCAGGTATGGACACTCACACACCAATCGTACTGTACACAGACAAAGAAACAGTGAAACGGCTTGAACAAAGAAGACACTTGTAATATGCTGACCTTCACCGTAAACTTCAGCAACATCAAGGGAAAGTGTTTCACAGTCAGTTAATTCAAATTCAAACAATCACACAGTTCATGACAATGGACAAGGACGCAAGAATAAACACATGATTAAAAAAAAGTGCAATAACTGTGATGGGGACAATATGGTGCAGCACGAGGTCATTCCCTTTATAGTTTATTTAAAAAGCCAATAACAGTGGGAACAAAAGAGCTTTTTAGTCTAATTGTCCTACACCTGGGAAACCTGAGTATCTGCTTCCTGAGGGAAAGGCGTACCTGGTGCGATGGGGAGGGATGCTCCAGCTGATCCTCTGGCCCCTGGTCCGAGGAGAAGGAGAGAGGTCACTAGAACTGGCCTCTCGTGTCCTCTTCGAAGGAGGGGAGCGCGGGCTGCTGGGAGTGCTCATGTCACTACTGGGCTCCTTCTAGGAAAAAACAAAAAGATGATTCAACATTACAACTACTAAACCAAACAATAAACTCACACAATGTTCAAACTATACCAACAATTACATTTTTAGTTTCCATTGGAAAAAAAACACTTTCATCAGTTTCACCTTCCTGTCAAAGGCAACATTTCGAGGACTTTTCACCATTCAAAAGAGAGTTGGTTTTGTTTTAAATTGTTAATCGCTATGACAACAGTCCAAATGTTTCATTGTCTGGAACTCATGGACAGAGCTTGGGATCGAACATCAAAAAACAGATGCTTAAATCCACCATGTTGTTTCAAGATGTCGATAGAGATGCTGTATAAAGCTAACAAAACAAAAAGTAAACATAAAGCGCTATGGAACATTTTGATAAACTGCTGGGTTAAATACTACACTTATTAAACTGACATTCCCGAATACTTTTGACTGAACGCCAAGTATAGTGTAGTAATTAGCGTTTTAAAATCTCTAATAAGCCAAGTAAAAAAAAAAAAATAAATACAGCTGCATTTACTCACCCATAATCTTCCAACTAACACAACACAACACTTGAAAAGAATGATAAATAGAAACATTGGGAGAAATGTACTTACTATTTCTACAGAAGTATTAAATATAAAGCTTTGAATAAGGCTCAACAACATGCCAGTCTCAACTGAAGAAACACTTGTGACTAGACTAGACTGACCACTTCTGTTAATATTTTATATGTTCAGCAAAAAGCACAGAAACATCAAGAAAAAAAAACACTTCCATAAACGTAAAAATGCACAATGAATGTTTAAGATTACTTGAAACAAAAATCAGATACTAAAAAACTAGATATTCATTTGAGCAGGTATCGATGCTAAAAAAGTCACATTCACAGGACAGAAATGAAGCCTTTAGAAGCTTTAGAATGATCTTGAGCAGTATAAGACACACAGACTAGTATACACCCCTGGACCACTATGGAACATACCTGGACCACTGAGGGATTACACCGATATAAAGGCCACAGGTAACATAAAAGAAAGTACTACCATTTAATGTTGAAAACCACAGTCCAATGAGGTTCATCTGCTCTTCTGTTCATTTATTTTAATAGATTCTTTTTCCAGACCAAGATTCAATGTGTTTTCATACCTGACAGTTTCCACCACGGGACTATTAACCGGGAGGAGGGGGCTTTTTTACTCTCACACACCTGGGATACTGCCCTGAAGAAGTCTGACTGCAGATGGCTCTGTCGTCCTGCCTTCACCGGTAGAAAGACAGCACCAAAATCAGCTGACCGGACATGTTACACCAACATCACGTGACCACTCTGAAGAAGAGTGCAAGTGAGTAGTCAAAACTGTCAGGTTGAAAATCACATTCTTTTGTCTAAGAAAATAATGTTTTTTAATTATTATCGCAGTATCGGAATAGGTATTGAGCATCAAGTCTATTCCTTAGTATCAAAAAAGAGTTTGAAATGTTAGTATCATGAAGCCATAACCTAGTTAAAAATATGGCCTAAAGTTTTACCGAGATTTACCAAGCAACCATCAACTGCGGCTATAGAGTGGAGGAAAAATCGATAGCTAGAAGACCTTGAGGATACAGATCTAAAATTTCAGTGCAGAGAGAGACAGCTCAGAGAGGAGACAGCTTGTGCCCGGCTCCTCAGTGTGTTCTGTGAATCATAAGAGAACAGCGTCCAGACATCTGCCCTTGATGTTCATGCCCTTCGCAGCAAAACTTCACTTTGATATAGAAACATATCTACTGTTGTCACGGGCAACTGTCAGTGTCTGGGTAGGAGGGGTGTCTAGGGTCTGACTGGCAGGACTGTTCAAAGTGCAAGCTGTATCCCACAAGTACATCATTAAGCATGCATTGCACCACACCAGTGTCTGAGTGTGCAGTCTGCTGAATTGTCCAAGTTATCAACAACGTCTCTTGATGGGCTGGGCAAGACAAAAATGAACACCTCTGCTCCCATCTCGATAACAATACACAGGCAATATTAAAAGGGTTGTTTCTGGAAACCAAAGTGTGTGCATGATACCTGGGGACGAGCACTACTAGAACAGCTTGGTTTGGGGTTCCTAGAATCACCTGACATAAAACCTATTGGATTTTTTTTTTTAATGAAAACGAAAAAAAAATCCTAAAAAAAGGATTAATTCTGGAAACCAAAAGGATGCCATTGAAAAAAATACATGAATAAATAAAAAAAAAAAAAAAAAAAAAAAAACACATCAAAAATACCATGGAAAAAAAATAAAATATATAGTGCACTATATTTTACATTTTTTTTGCATTGTATTTTGAAGTGTTTTTTTTCATAGTTGCAGTGATTATTTCAAGGATATTTTTTTTTTTTTTAAACCAACTCAATTCACTACAAGACTAATTTGTTGATGGTACCTAACCAGCGTACCTGGCGGTCCTTCAGAATACGGCTCCCCACATCCCGCAATTGTAGTAAAGGCGAATATCTAACGTCTAACTTGAAAAACTCTTCTACAACAACAACAACTTCTACCCCACTCAACTTCCCTTGATAAAAACACGCTCTAATCTTTTTGCCACTAAACATGTCTTGTCTAAATGGGTTATTTACCAAGTCAAATCGAGAAGATGGTGTTTAAAAAAGTCACGTGTGAATTACAAGCGTATTTGATTGACATGTGTAAAAGCAGTTTTAGAGTATTTAAAAGTTCAGATTTTTGTCAATGCTGAATCTTTAAATGCAAAATAAAAAGTAACTGAAAAATAAACCTCACCTCAGCCTAAGCACAACAGCCCGAAAGAGGCGTACCGTTGCCAAATTCTATGAAAAGACCCCCCAGGATTGACCTTTTCCTCCCTGTACTAAAATGACAGCACAGGGAGCACTGAGGGACATGTGAGAAAGCAGCATGAAGGCGAAATGAAATGCCAGAATCAAACAAAAACAAAAAAATTCACTTTCTACCACTATTTTGGAAGATTACACTAGACTTTTTGTGTATTTTTAGGGCATTTTAACTGTTTTAATTATAGGAAATATACTTGACGTTCTAATTTTGCTTATTTCTTTAATTTCTCCCTGTATCTCCCACTTATATTTTGAGTATTTTACATCAGTGTATGAGTTGAAGTGGCACAACACACATTTCAAAGACCAAATGTGATTAACCGCCACACTCACGTAGATGTGTGGAGTGTGCAGACATCTCCAGCATTTCTAGACATTTATGCTAAACATCCATTGGTTTCAGAATGATGAAAAATTGCCATGCCAATTAAAGTAACAATGTGTAACTTTCTGGAGGTGGCACATCAGCAGCTTGACTGCTTTACATGGAAATAAAATGCTAAAACCATACTTTGATAAAACAAGCTATGTCAATTGAGAATGTTTCAGAATATAAGAGACAACAAGAAGGTGGCATACCCTGAAGTTACCAATCAGGTCTGTGGACTGACAAGCCCACACACAGCAAGGACAAACGTTTGCCATCTTTTCCAGTGCATCAAAAAGTAGCATGTTTGTGGTAATGAACTAAAACTATGAAAAAAACACAATGTTCTAGAATGGTGAAAACGTCCTCAAAATGTCGCCTATAATACAAAGCTGAAACTATAACAAAGTCTACAGTACGATATATCGCTGAATAAAATGTAGACGACAAATTATCATATTGAAACGCTGCTCAAAAACATTAGATACAATAGATGAACAGCCGAATAACACTTTAGTATTAGTTTATGTACCTATAATGCATGAGTCTACAGCTCAAATCTTATTGCAGTGCAGAAAAAAAATACAAAATACCCCCCCCAAAACGCAAAGAAACTGTACACACGATAAATACTGAGCCCCCAAAAATATAGTTCCAGTACAGTAACATTTATTTACCAATAAGCTGTAGTAAAAGTCGGCGTTAAATCTGTCAACTGGACAAATCATTGTTTCGCTGCTCATCGGTTCTGGTCAGATTACTGCTGGACACGGTTTTATATCTATCTGAAGGCTATTGTCTAAACAGCTATTGTCTCCACTTTCAGCCTTAATGGCCCCTCCAATAACTATTAATTAAGACAAGCTGATATAATCATCACCGTGACAGACTTACCCATTCATACTCATTAGGATTTGTAGTGACACATAGCATAGCAGGAAACAAAATGTGATCAATCAACACATGTCAGCAAGCAGCCATTGCCATTAGTAATTAGGTGTAACATCTGTACACTTTGTTCCCTGTATTAGAAAGCTGAACTAACCTGAGGCGTGTACTGCAAACCACAAAGCTGTCTCTCCTCGCATAACCCCTCTGTTTACATCCACACACAAAGCATGTCACTGAGTTTATAGGTCAGTCTGCACGACAAAACAACCCGCAAGGGAGAAAGTAACACAGCAAAACGACACTTTTACAAACCGGTAAATAAACCCCCCTGAGAGCCAACTGTGAGAATAAACGGATTAATTTGCCTTTTTGCCATTAGCTGCAGTAAGTTCACCAAGTTCAGGCTTGTTAAATATGGGACACGAGCCAGCCAACTGTTGTGAACCTGGACATCCCTTCCCCCACTGAGCTAGCACGGTTAGCATAAAAGGCTAGCCAAACTAAAGCTTTATCTCCACAAATTTAACACAATGAATGAGGTAATTTGTATGTCCAAACGGGAGACACAACCCACTCGTAATTGTTCTCTCAAAAAGTATAGTTGTCCTACCATGGAAAGCGTATTAGCCGAGACAATAGCAGAGCAAGTGAGCCGGACAAAGGGAGCTGTAGTTGGGCTAGCTCGGGAGCAGTTGGGCTAGCTCGGGAGCAGCGGGGCTAGCTCGCGGTTTGACAGTTAACAACCGCGTTTGACGGAAGTGACAGCAGCGCCGATTTCTAACTCGAACAGCTTAAAAGTGCAGCTATATGCCCAGGTGAGTGTCGATGCGATGCGTTTATTTCGTCGTGTGGTAGGTGCACTGTTTTGAGCCCGCGTGAGGCCACAGAGCTGGAGCGACTTAGCTGCTAGCACTAGCATTAGCACTAGCTCACCACCGTAAAAGAAAAGAAACCGGCTTCTTACATGATCATCTTTCCTTTGGGACGACGAGCGAGTCCTGGAGGAGATGAAGGGGTCGCTCCTCGGCTGTGAGCTCCGTGTGTTCACCATGTTTTAACCTTTGTTTAATCCTCTAGAATATGTCCCGAACCGGCTCCAAACACTGGCTCAGAGAGCGCAGCATCGAGGCGCCATTTCTGTGTCTCCTCGCCGCCTGTGTGTGTGTGTGTGCGCCCCTCTGCCCCTGCGCCCTCCCTCCGCTCTGCTCCAGCTCTCGGCTCGGTTTGGCAGGTGCAGACATCTGTGCTGACTGGACCACAGCTTTAAAGTGCGTCTGACAGCTACAGCTCACAATTAAAGAGACATTTAAGTGAATTAATGCAGTGGAGATCAGTTTAAAGCCATATAGGGGAGAATTCCTGGAAAAGCTCTCACCATGGAGATGAGCAGGGGTCAGGTTGCAGACCCACCCCCCACCAGATAAATTACATATTGTGACTTTAAAGTATAATCCATTAGCCTCAAATTATTTTAGGGAAATTATTACATTTATGTTGCTATTTTGACAGGCGAAAACACATTTTTCTGGACAGTTTAAATACATTTGAGAAAATAAAGATGTGCGTGTTTATATGTCAGATAGTAATTGTGTACATTGATTGATTGATTGATTGATTTGTTGGTTGATTGGCTGGGTGTCCGGTGGTTTGGATGTTTGATCGGTTGGTCGATTGATTAGTTGACTGATTGGTTGATCAGTCGGTCGTCGATTGGTTGGTTGATTGATTGATTTGTTGGTTGGTTGATTGATTGTTCTGATTTGTTGGTTGATCGATTGATTGATTTGTTGGTTGATTGGCTGGGTGTCCAGTTGGTTGGATGTTTGATCAGTTGGTTGGTTGATTAGTTGACTGATTGGTGGTTGATTGATTGATTGATTGATTGATTTGATTGATTGGTTGTTGTTGTTTGATTGGTTGGGTGTCTGGTTGGTTGGATGTTCGATTGATTGGTTGATCAGTTGGTCAATTGGTTGGTTGGTTGGTTGATTGATTGATTGATTGATTTGTTGGTTTATTGGTTGGTTGGTTGGTTGATCAGTTGGTCGATTGGTTGATTGGTTGGTTGATCAGTTGGTCGGTTGGTTGGTTGATTGGTTGGTTGGTTGATTAGTTGGTTGGTTGGTTGATTGGTTGGTTTTCATTTCAAGTTTGTGGCAAAAGAAAAAAAAATCATCACTGTGTATCATTTACGTACTACATATATTGTGAACAACAGAAAAGCAAATTTCCCATAAAGGAGCAGGAAGAAGAAACATTTATATTAACTCACCCCTGTTACTAAGTTAATTACTCAATTTACCAATGATTTTGTTCTACTGTAATAATTTTATTTTTAGATTTCATTTTTCACCTTGAAGAGAAGAATCTTAGTGAGGTAACCTGAGCAGTCTAAGGTGTACGAGGGATGGAGGCTGTTTGAAAGGAGCGTCTCTGGATCTGGAAGTTTTAGCTAAGCATCGACTGTTCATCATGGACTGTTCATCTGTGTCACCAGTACTACACCGACCTACTGCTGGGTTGTAATATGATGAGTTCTGACATGTTCGGACAGAGGAGTGTTTAATATACATAAAGACTAACCCAAAATGAACACAAGAGGGAAGCATTACACTAAAGATGAAACAAGAATACCAACTAAGCAAAGTAAGGTGAATATATACTATAACTAAACAGGAAATAATGTGACTGGGCCAGGTGGGCTCTCCTATGGTGGTAGAATGACTCCAGCCTCTTGCTCTGGTCCTTTTGGTGGTGAGCCAACTAAAAGGAAGCAAGGATAAACATAACATATCCAGGCAAATATTAACAAGTAAATGCACCGAAAAGAGTTGTAATTTGGGCTGAAAGTTGTTAACTTAATGACATTAGAAAATAAATGAGGAAAATACTAACACTGTGGAATGGATGCAGAAATATCCACTGTTGAGATCATGGATAAGACCCAACTACAACAAACCAAATCTCACATTCTGCACCAGATTTTGGGAATGTAAATACTGTTGTAAGATTATAAAGCATCGCTCTGACTGGCGGCGAAACATTGATGCTTTTTAATGAAACAGCAATTAGCACTTTATTAATGACATTCATTAGATATATATTTTTTATAATAACTGATGAATAATTATCATTGCACCTGCTTTTACTGTGACCTTTGATATCACTTTTAAAGTAAAGACTCTAAAGAAAGTTAAGTCCGCTGCTGTGCTCACTACTGCTGTACTGACTGTTTTTGCATTCAGCCATATGTTGCCAGGTAAAAATAACACAGGTCCTCTTCTACACTTTGTGACTTGTTCTGCTGAAGACATTATAGAGAGATTATTTTGGGTTGCTATATTTATGACTTATTGCCTCCAACTGACACCACTCCCGAGGCCCAGGCGTCTTTCTCTGCCAAATCCTCTCCAATATATTGTACTTCGATGACATAAAATTACACAGTTTGTCACTTTATGTTCCAATTAAACTGGTTGTCCATCCATCCATTTTCTTCTGCTTATCCAGGGCAGCAGTCTAAGCAGGGACTCCCAGACTTCCCTCACTCCAGATACTTCCTCCAGCTCCTCCGGTGGAAGCTCAAGGTGTTCCCAGGCCAGCCGAAAGACATAGTCCCTGTGTCTTCGGTCTTCCTGGGGGTGTCCTCCCGGTGGGACATGCCTGGAACACCTCCCATAGGACCAAGCTCTCACCCTATCTCTAAGGGAGCACAAGCCACACTGCGGAGGAAACTCATTTTGACCGCTTTTTCCACCATCTTGTCCTTTCAGTCATTACCTTCATGACCATAGGTGAGGATAGGAATGTAGACTGACCGGTGAATCGAGAACTTTGCCTTTTGATTCAGCTCCTTCTTCACCAATACAAAAACTTAAGATCTGTTAGTTTGCTGACTGGGTTTAAACTCTAAAGATAAAGATAAAGACACATTTGAGTTGGTGCAGTCAATATTCACCTCATTCAAATCTGGATCACATTAAGTTTGGGGTGGTAAAAGAGTTAGCTTATTACGCCAAAGCAACTTTCTCTCCATTTGTCCAGGCTGGGGACGGGCACAAAAGGGGACACACAGGGCGCTTTGTGGCTGGATTAGACCCACCACCTGTGTGTTTTAGTAAGTACATGGAGAGACACACTCGCAACAACTGCAGCCTTTGGTGGAAGATCCAAATGGAGACATGGGGACAAAGACATCTTTATCTGGACTTTGCAGAGTGTGTTCCTTTGTGACCTGTGAGGAGTAGTTTAAAGTTAAGCGCAATGGAAAGATTAGGTCTGCAAGAAGAAGGTATTTAAAAAGAGTTAGGGTTAGAAACATAATACTCGACAACACATTTAACCACGCTGGGAACAAAACAATTACAGAGACAATGGGAAAGCAAACCACAAGATTAGTATGACCTTACCTAACCTTGTGTTAAGTTAATACATTGTTCAAATACCAACAAATTTAAAAATGGTTTAAGGTCCAAATGAACAGATCAGTGACCAGTACAAAGTTCAAGGGTTAGTACCAGAGCCATCACGCTCTATAAACAAGTCCAAATCTGGCCCACATTTAGACCAGTTCAGATCAAACCAAACACAAAACATCTTCAAAGCCCCAAGGCTGTCAGTTTTCAGAGCAGATTTTGCAAAGCGCGTGTTCCTTCATAACCTGTGAGGACTAGTTTGAAGATTATCTGGAATGTTGAGATTTGGTCTGAAAGGAGAAGACATTTCAAAAGAGTTAGAATCATCATATTTGCAAGATAATTAAAATTCAACTCAAATTTGAACTAAGTAAGACCTGAACATTTACCATACACAGTGTAACCACATTAGTTTGAGATTTAACCTGTAAAATTAACGCAGTGTTCAAGTACAAGACAGAACAGATCATACTCCATAAACCACTGCAGATCTGGCCCACATTTAGACCACTTCAGACCAAACAGCAAACAAATAAAAAAAACAAAAACCCAAGACCCAAGTTTTCAGACCTCATTTGAACCCTAAATGAAAAGAGAAAATGAAAGTAGTTTAACCTGTGGAAGTTAGTTTAGAATAACACATTTCTGTCTCAACCGCAATGGTGGAGTTGAACCATCACATGTTTTACAAGTCAATCCAAATCTGACCCAAATTTAAGACCAGTTGAGGCCAATGCAAGGGTCCAAACCTAAGTGCAACCTGTGGACGTTATAGTCTAAAAGTTCAAATCTGGTCCACATTTAGACGAGATCATCCCAGAAGAGGCCGCAGTCTCCATGAAAGTATGTAAATTTGTTTAGAATCTCGCCCACATTTGGACCAGTTGAGGCCCACACCAAATATAATAGAAAGGTCCAAACCCAAGTGCAAATTGTATGAATTATTGTCTAAAAATTTAAATCTGATCCACATTTAGACCAACTCAGCCCAGTAATCTCCATAAAAGTATGTCAATTTGTTTAGAATCTGGCCCACATTTGGACCAGTAGGCCCGCACCAAACACAATACAAGGGTCCAAACCTAAGTGCAACCTGTGGAAATTATGGCTTGAAACTTCAAATCTGACCAGATCAGCCCAAAAGAGACCACAGTCTCCATAAAAGTCTGCCAATGTTTAGAATCGGTTCCACATTTGAACCAGTTTAAGTTAAAGTTTCCAAAACTAAAGCCTTAGACAGTAAAATTCAAATAATCACCTTTTTTTAAGATAATGCCACAACAACCTACCTGGATTAAAGTTTGCAAGGACAAACCAGTAAAATCAGTGTAAAGTGTAGAAGAGTCAGATTTATTCCTCCAAGAACAATCATATTCCACAAGTCAGTCCACATGGGGCCCATACTTTGACCGGTTCAAACCACAAAAGCTATAGAACATAACGTCCTCAACCCTTGCACCACAATCAAAGCATCTCCGTCTATGATCATCCCTGTGTAACATGAGAAGGTCTGAACAAATGTAGCCGTTCAGATCAGGATGCTCCATTTGTTCCATCTTGTACCATTCTCATCTCTTATTAAAAGAAAATTTCATTCCTGTCAACTGGACAACAAGTTTTTTAGAGTGAAGACGTTTCGCAGCTTGTCCAAGGCGCTTTCTCAGAACTGAAGGTGACCTGGCAGGATCGCCATGGCAACTATCCCAAATCTTGCACGGGGCTAATGGGCTAATATGGTGCAATTATGATGCCTCTTTTTTCATAATAACCCACACCTCCCCAGTCAATAGCTGGAACACCAAAATCTAACAGTGTGTGGCAAGACCAGAGTCCAATGTGAGCAAAGCCATGGATATAAGTAAAGCAAGTTTATTTGTACAGCACAATTCATACACAAGGTAATTCAAAGTGCTTTACAGAATAAGAAAGACATTCAAATCACAATACAACAAATCAAAACATAAATAATCACAAATAATCATCAGAAAAATTAACATTAAAGGAGAAAAGTGTAGAGTAAAAACCTTTCAGTCACGCACAGCTAAACAGAACAGTTTGAGCCTGGATTTAAACATTGTCAAAGTCGAGGCCTGTCTCACATCTTCAGGAAAATGTTTCCAGGTTTTAGCTGCACAAAACTGAAACACTGATTCTAAATGTTTAACCCTGGTTTAGTCCTTCATTTAATCCTTCTTCAGTCTTTAAGTCCTGGTTTAGTCCTTCTTTAATCCTGCTATAGTCCAGCTTTAGTCCTGGTTTAGTCCTGGTTTAGTCCCTGGTTTAGTCCTGATATAGTTTTAGTCCTTCTGGTAAGTCCTGGTATAGTCCCGGTTTAGTCCTTCTTTTAGTCCTGCTATAGTCCTGGTGTAGTCCTGGTTTAGTCCTGGTATAGTCCTGGTTTAGTCCTTCTTTAATCCTGCTGTAGTCCTGGTTTAGTCCTGGTCTAGTTCTGGTTTAGTCTGGTTAAGTCCTGGTAGTAGAGTCCTGGTTTAGTCTTGGTTTAGTCCTTCTTTAGTCCTGCTATAGTCCTGGTGTCCTGTCCCTGTTAGTCCTGGTGTAGTCCTGGTTTAGTAACTGTCCTGACTCTGGGCTCCAGCAGGAGGCCGGTCCCTGAAGTCCTCAGAGTGCCAGATGTTTCACATGGCACTAACATACTGGCAGGACGTGGAGACACATTAGCAAAAAACAATGTAAAAAGTAACAAAAGAGCTGTGCCACCATATTCTCACATGGGCTTTTACTGGAAACACTGAACTGACCATAAATATGCAAATTAAATAAATAACAGACATGCAGAACGATGTAAATTAACTGTAAATGTACAAATATTGACACTATTTTGCACAGTAGTAGCAGAAGAGTGAACCTTTGGCATGCGTCCAAGTGCTGAGCTCAGCAGCGGTGTGTGTGTGTTTATGACAGTTTTCTTTCTTTACGACAGTATTTTTACGACAGTGGGAGTCGACGTACGGCGCTGCTGACGTCACTCCTCCATGGATCAGCAGCAGCGGCAGATCAACGGCTGGAGAGCAAATTTACGGCTGCAGGATTAACCGGGAAAACAAGGACTGGTAAATCTCACATTGACCTAAACCACACTAGGCTCGTGTAAATGAAGAGTGCGTGGGGTGCTTGTGTGTGTTTGTGTGTGTGTCACGGCACGTTGTTGTTGCTATGGTCACGTATATGGCCACGCCGCCCACTTACATAATTTAAGATAACGCTACAGGCTGCTGCTCTCTTGTTGTCTTGTGCACGACGCTTGCTTTTGGGGTGTACTGAAGTAATAACACGGTGTAATATAGACTCTAGACTAGTTTAGGCATTGATCACACACAGCACAGGCACTGAGCACTGTCCATGGACCACGTTTTCTCTCTCTAAATGAGCTTTTGTTGTCTGCAGATGGGAAAAAAAAAAAAAACGTCATGAAAGATTGTGACACTGAGGGGGATGAAAAGGAAGAAATCCGGTAAGTAAACCCCCCAAAAAAAACGCACCAGAGGCCTCCATAGATATATTACACATTAATAAACAATTTTAATAAAGAATAACACGTGTAATGTTTTTAATAATTGAGAAAAGATCACATATTCTGACAAAATATTATGCACAGGGTGTCCATAAAGTCTTTTTACAATTTAAAACATGTATTACAAAGGCAGTTGATCAGATATATTAATCAGACTTGTTATATTGGACTCAGTGGTTTCCAAAGTGGTTTTTTACTTAATTTAATTGGCCTTTTTTGCAAGATTGATGTTTTTCTCAGATGTTCTTGATGTAAGAATGTTCGTTTCTGGCGTATAAGAGTCTGAAACATGAAGTCCGAAGGGTTTAATGAGTTTCGCACAGGCAAAGTGAACAACGAAGCAACAGATTCTACCCAAAGAAATCCTGAAAGAGTCCTGAAATGTGCACGTTGACAGTTTTTATAGTGTCTCTCAATGTATGTGTGAATGTAAAAAAAGAGTATTATCTTCCGGTCAGCATAGCGTTATCTTCGTGAGCCCCCCCACGCAATGCCAAGGCCGCAGGAACTCACACCTTCGTCCCCGAGCATCAATGTCTCTTATTGTATATCATATATGTATCATTGTCCTGTCTGCACTCCCCTGGTCCCCACATGTTATTTACTTTAGCATTAATACATCAAGATACCAGCCTGAAGTAGTGCGCACTGCTAAATGTAGGTACTTTACATTGGTCGCCCACTTCTCTTTCGATCTAGCACTGTCCCTGTCTCCATAAATTTCTTGTGCGACGCATGAATTGACGGAGGCGATGGTGAATCTCTTCCATACTTTGCTCTGTAGTTTTGTTGAATCTGCGTATTTGATTTTGTCTCAATAAACCATGACAAACGCTGTGGCTTCTCTTGAGGAGCAGCCATTTCGTAGGGGTTGATCAAAAAGGATGCGTCTTTAATCAACAGGACATACAAAAATGCAATGTGATTAAAAACTTATAACACTGAGTACAACAGAACAAATCTAATTAATTTATCTTATGGAATTTATCATTTTGATTTTGTGAACACCCTGTTTTTCTTATCAGACACAACCGGATAATAACTTAACTATGAAAAACATAATTCCATGATCTAAATTTAAGGACAATAAGTGAGTTTTTTTTACCTCAAAAGATACATGATATATCTAGAAATAAATAATCACCACTGTTACATGATGGATTGTACGATTAAACACATATTCTCTATTGTTGTCCTACTAATATAAATACTACGTTTCTAACTACAGTAATAGGAAAGTCCACACTGGTTATGCATTATTTCAGCTTTCTGTTATATACAACATTTTGAGGACTTGTCCCCATTCAAAAGCAATAGAATTTAAACTGTTAATCGCTGTGGCCACAATCTTGATTTTGTCATCACTCTGTAACTGTGGCTTGGCTGTTGCCTGATTGTTGTGCTGTGCAGTAATGAAAACGGAGGAGGTTCCAATGAGGCGAAGTTTCTCGGTTGAAGACCTGCTCGATGAGGTGGAGAAGATCTGTTACGATGCCTCAGGGTCGTCTAAGGTCAGGAGCACTTCACTTCAGCTACTTAGCCTCCGCATCAGCCCAAAGACTTTCCATTAAGGATTTTAATGTAAACAAACTCGTAATAGGCTGTGTTCACTTTCGACCTTTAATATCCAACATCTATCTGTCTTGTGTTTATTGTGTCCTATGAAGCCGTAAATGTACTTTGCTCAACTGATCAAACTACTTATTTTGTTAGTAATGACACCACCTATACACTCTTGAGAACATTGAAGAAGACATATTGTGCTTGTGTCTGCTATATAGTTATAATCTATGACACCCTTGGATCATTGTGGTATAATTTGCACATTTTAAATCGCAATATTTATCTAAAATGACTTAATAAGAGAAACACGTCCGGGTTAGAAAACTGCGGTGCCCAATGGGAGCTGACCTTGCAGTAAATGTCATCACAACAAAGAGCCGTGTAGCTGTCGGCTCCTCCTATAGATAGCTGCAGATTACACTGGCGAATAGCAGATTTTTTCATTTGTTCCAAAATGACTACGCTATGCCGCAGAAGAAAATAAAATTGAAGACTGTGGGCGTATGCTGGTGCCAGTGAAAATGAGGATTGATCGGCAATATGGCGTCTTGAAAATAACCGATTAAAGCTAGCGCAAATCACTCCAAGAACAACTTTGAGAGGGTAAAATGAAGGAGAAAAAACAACTATAACATGCTTAAAAAGCTCTGAAAAGTTGATTTTGCAGGAAAGATCTGTTCCAAGGGGGGATTTAACTAGTTCATAAACAAACATTTTTTACACATAAGCTGTAAATATTGTTGTTGGATTATGATAGACCTGCCAGACCTCAACTCAATTGATCTGAAAAAGGACTTTGAAAAAAAGCCATGTTAAGAACTTTTGTGGAGTAGTTCCTCTGAGAAAACATTTCATGGAGAAGTACATACATTTTATGGGCTCAGTTTATACTAAGTTACATGTTTTTATCCTCTTATGGACCATTTGGGCGACAATTTGTCCACTGATCCAAAGCGCTCGGTTTCAGATCTTACTGGATAAGACAAGAGACAACCAAGAGATTTGTTGTCCCACATTGGGGAATTACACTTGTAGACTTTTGGACAGGACACCTATAAGTATGTGAAGATATATAAAGCACAGTATTGTTCTTGTTCATCACCCTCTGACAGTTGCATTGTGGGTACAGGTGGAGATGGTGGTACGACTGTGGAAAGACGGCTTCACTGTAAATGATGGAGAGTTTCGCAGCTACTCTGTGCCAGAAAACCAGGACTTTTTGGATGCCATCAAAAGGGGGTAGGTTCCAAACACAGGCTGAACTCCTTTCATTTACTTCTGGTCACTTTCTTAATCATGAAAATATTAACAATACTTTATAGTTGGTGAAATTGAAATCCATATCAGTGGTCTTATGAAAGGTTTACGTACACATTAATCAGTACTATTACTATTTTCAGCAGCTAGTATTGCAGGCAAGAAACCTCCATGGGCCCCCTCTAATATAAATTAATAGGAAGAGGGTCAAATTTGGCCCCCCTGGGGAGTGGTGGAACAGACCCATTGGCCCCCTTGTCAAGGTCCCCTGTTTAAATACATATAATTGGAAAAAAAGCACCTGTAAGTGGTGGATGTGACCAGTGTTAAAGTGCACTATGGAATTTTTGGTTATCAATTGATTTGTTTTTAGTTTTCCTGGAATGTTTGTTTCACACTATGACATTAAATTTGTCAACATCCATGAAGATGATCAGGTGATGCTGCCAGGCCAAGTTACAAGTTAGATCTGTGGAGAGGCAGTCCCGTTCATTGTAAGAATTCATGTTTTTTAAAGGTATTTGAGCAATAATAACCCTGAAGAGAGATTTAATACCATACTGTGGAACAAAGTTGTAACAGTATGTACTGCCAGTCAAAAGTTTGGACACACCATATCATTCTTTTTTATTAATTTTTTATTTTTTTAACTCTGTCTACATTTTATACACATACAGCTGACATCGAATATATACAGTAAGATGAAATTATTTAGGAAAGAAAAATCTTTAAATAACTTTTTTATTTTTATTTCAAATCCTCAAAGTAGCCACGCTTTGCACTCTTTTTTTTTTTTTTTTACTACAAATTCCATACATCTTGCTTCATATATTTAACATATGTATATAAAAAATGTATAAAAAATTGAATGAGAGGGTTTTAGAGGGTGTCCAAACTTTTGGTTGGTACTGTCTGTATATATAATTAATCAAATTCATATGTGTTTAATTTTATAGTTTTACATCAACCTCAACAGTTCCTTAAATAACATACTTTTATTCATAATTTTTTTTCCCAAAGTCAAACTCAAATCAAACTGAATCAGCAGTAAAGATGTTCTCCGGCGCCCCCCACAGTGGCCGCAGCAGCATGACACTCGTTAATATTCATTTGTCTTTCTAATTGATGTGACTCAATTTCCATACTACGGAATGTACTGATAGTCAATACTGTTTCGATACAACAATGATAATACTAAACACTCTTTATTTAGACAATAGAATGTGATTTTCAACATTATCTGGTAGTACTTTCTTTTCTATTCCCATGTGACCTTGTATCTGTGTGATCCCTCAGTGTCCAGTAGTTCATAGTGGTCCATGTTGTTCACTAGTCTATGTGTTTATACTTGTTCTGATACAGCTCAAGATCATTCAGGAAAGGTTCACTTTTGTTCTGTGAATGCGACTTTTTTAGTATCAATGCCTGCTCTCCATCTGTCCTAGGGAGCTTCCATCCGAGTGGGAGAGCAGAGCGGAGGAAGAGGAGCTAGAAATCAGCGTGGAAGATTTAACCGAAGAACCATACGTCCCCAAAAAGAAAGCATTTCACCCATTCAGCGGACGTGGATACCGACTGGGCAGGTGAGCTTTTGTGTTTCTCCTTGCACAGCGTATGATTTAACACTGGAATATAAATAGCACTCACACCTCGAGTGGTGGAGCTAAATTTAGAACAACGCAATTCACTTTTCTACCACTGGATGTCAGTCTAAATCCAGCTTTAATATCACCAGCTGGTCTGACATAGCAGCTTAATATTCTAGCACCATTACAATTGCAGAGTGCTTGTGCATTATTGACTGAACAATGTACAAATGAATAATCTACTAGTATTTCCTGTAGTTGTTTTTGTTGTCCTTATCTGACTTCGTTATAGTCTTCATCACAAACCATGCTCACAATTGCGTGCATTGCAAAAACTAGCGGCAGGCAGCTAATCTTTTGTGTTGTTATGTCCATCGTCGGCAGCGTTGCGCCCAGAGTAGTGGCCAGGTCACCATCTGTGCACGAGGATGGGGAATCTGCTCCTATTCCCATGGTAACACTAGACCACGCCCTGCCCGTTACCTCGCTGCAGATTTGGTTGGCTGATGGCAGAAGACTGATACAAAGATTTAACTTATCGCATCGGTAGGTATATATGCATATGTTGTTTTAATGCACATAGAGACAGACCTGCATTTAGATTAGAACAGGAGCCAGTTTTTTATAGTACATTTGTAGTTTTTTTAATGTTATAAATGGATGTTTAGCATTTTTTTTGTTTTTTATTTTCAAACTATTTGTGGTGTTCTGTGTCTGAGATGATGTCATACTCTCAGACAGAGACAGGAGCCAGTTTTCTGATGTTTTTTTTTTTTTTCCTATTCATTTATTTATTGTTTATCTGCAAAACAATGTTCCCAGTACAATGTTCAAGTACATCTTACCAGAAAGACATACCCTTACATCATACACAATACAACATCATTTTTAGGAGTTAAACAGGAGATTTAAAGTTATATCATATTTTTATTATAGAACTAATGGTATGCAAATAAAACTAAGCAAGGATGAAATATACACTACTGAAAATAAATGCATAGATAAATTAAATAAACAATAATAATATAAATATAGCACTAATAAAATATATAAATAAATAAATAGTAATAATAATAATAATTTTAAAAATCCAGAAAAACAAACAAAAAAAAAAAAAGTACAGGTAAAATCATTATATTTTATTTGCAGGTGTTTGTAGTCCCTCATAATAATTCAAAAATGGAGTCCAGGTCTCTAAAAATTGCTGTGTGGTTTCTTTTGAAAGGTCTATCTAATTTTTCCAATTTCAAAAAAATACTCTTATCCATCTAACAAAAGTAGCTGGGGATTGTTGTTTCCAATTAAATAGAATGATTCTTCTTGCAATGAGTGAAGGTAAAAGACATAACATCTCGGGGGCGTTGCTTGATACAGAGCGATCAGTCGGGGGCAATCCCAAATATAGCACAAATTTGCAGTATTTTTAATGTTATAAATCTAAAAATACTTGTTTATTTCTACACTATTTCCTGTATTCTGTGTATGGGGTGATATCATACATAGATGGGGAAGGAGCCAGTTTCCTTGAATTAAATTTGTAATATTTTAATGTTAAAGATCTAAAAATACTATATAATGTCACCTGAAACCTAGTAATGTCTCAAATCACATCAAAATCAACCTTAAACAGCTTTATTAGGTCAGTTTTATTTTGATAATTTAGCCTGCTTTACATTATTACTTTACTAACTTATACGTGGGTTTCAGTTTCCTTTATAGGTGCCATTTTGAGGACTTCTGGCCATTCAAAAGATTTGTTGTTTGTTTTTTTTTTTTTTTGGTTTGAATTATAAATTACTACGACTTCTATAAGAGTGATAACTTCATTCTGAAACATTTGCAATTTACGGGTTTCCATTCCTGTTTAAAGGCGACATTTTGAGGATCATTGGAAATATTAAATTGCTAATCACTATGACAACAGCGCACATTTCCTCTCACACCCATGGATAGATTATGCATATTTATTTCTCGCCCATTTGTTACGAGGAGAAAAAATAGGATTACGGCGTCGTATGTGTTCAGTTCTGAGTCTCGGGCATCAAAGTAGATTTCAGCGCCTCCTCTTTTAAGATTACTAGAGCCGGAGTTTATTTTAGGATTACGCAATGCTTTGTTCTGGATTGGACGAGCATGTTATCTCTCTTACCATAGTAGTGAACTGGGCTGCAGAAAACATAATCTGAGATGTAGCAAAGGAGCGGAGGATCTATAAAAATCCCCAGAGAGGCATTGCGTAACTCCAGTGCCGCATTTATGTAACGGGGTTAGCAACTAAAGCATACAGCGTCGAAGCCCTCCCAACCTCTAGCTATAGCATTTGGCCCACCACCGAACTGCTCACAAGGGGAGGGGCATCATCAATAATAAATGTTTTTACTAGTATGGCGCTTTGAAGTGGAGTCAGCGCTAGTATTAAGCCAGAAATACTTGGCAACCGGATAGAAATATTCCGTTTGGTGGCTTTTGTCTTCCCGCCATCGACAAATTACGGGAAATGTGTCATTCTATTTTTCCGACAGATATCATCTTTTCTTTCAATATTTATTATGTTCACACCAGTAGACTTTAGAGAAGACTGAAATATTAATTGCCCAGCTAACGCATACAGCCACATGGCTTTGAAAACGCCTGTGGAGGGCCGTATACCGCAAAGCTCGTTCTACCCGTGGGTTTCTGAGTGATGCTACCGTTGCCGTAGCAATTAGCAATTCAGAACAAAATATTCTGTCTTTGGAACGGGCAAAAGTCCTCAATATGTCAAACATTTAAAGGAAGTTGAAACCCATAAATAACTAACTGTCATGTTAGCATTGCATTAGCACAATACAAACATTTTTATACCAAGAAAAAGGTCCTGACACAAATTTTGAAGATGAAAAAACTCAAACTAAAAACACAAGTCTGCCCACACCAGTCCATCTTTCCCACAATCAGGGATCAGCTTGTTCTACCCGTGGGTTTCTGAGTGATGCAGATCTTGTGCCGTTGCCGTAGCGATTAGTAATTCAGAACAAAATATTCTGTCTTTTGAATAGGCAAAAGTCCTCAATATGTCACATTTAAAAGGAAGTTGAAACCCATAAATAGCTAGTTGAACACGCTTCTAAATGACAGCTGTTCGTGTTAGCATTAGCATTAGCACAATACAAACATTTTTATACCAAGAAATAGGCTTCAAGGATCAGCTTGTTCTACCCCTGGGTTTCAGAGTCATGCAGATCTTGGACTGTTTGCCGTAACAATTAATAATTCAACAGTCCATGAAAATGTTTATACCAAAGAAAAGGCTTGACACCAAAGACACAAAATAATAGTAATTTCTTTAATATTCCCTTGTGGTCTCATACTAGCTCTGACTAAAGATAGATCTGGACAATGTTTGCGCTTTTAACATATCGGCTATCAGCTTTAAATCTCCATCAGAGGGCGATATTTTGTTTGACCCGATCTGCTGTCTAAATATGCATGAAAAAAATATACACATAAAGCTTTATTTTAACACTTGAGTCCAAAGACAGCACTGCAAAAATGTGACTATACTCCTCTCTACACAGTTTGTAGTAAAGTAAAAGTGGGTTGTGGTTGAGTTGTACTAAATTCGAATTTGATCATTTGAGGAAAATTACCAAAATTGGCTCAAAAATATCGACAGAGCTTATCGAACATTCTTCTCTCAGTATTTTAAACAATCAGTATCGGTATCGGTCATGAAAAAAAAAAAAACATATGGGTGAAGTGAATCCGATTTTTTTCCTGTGTAATGTTTTTTCAGGTATCTGTTAAAATGAGTATCTGGTTTTGATTCTAGTTTTTTGTTGGTATCTGTTAGGGGTAGTCGAGCTATTTTAACTTTGCTTGATGGTGTGACGTCGCCTGCTTGTTTCCATGGCGATAGATACTGTGGAACAATCCAGACGAAGCAATAACACCTCCATAAAAACAATTTAGCCGGCAGACCGTCCTCCAGAATAGTGACATAGTGAACCTTCAAAATCTGTATATATAATCTGACTTTATTGCTATACAACCTTTAAATGTCTGTTTTTAGGATCACTGATGTCCAAGATTTCGTCGCACGCTGTCAGAGGAGCTGCCCCCCTTTCGTCCTCACCACGTCGATACCGTTCAGAGAGCTGAGTGACCTGGACTCGAGCCTGGAGGAAGCGGATTGGCCAACGCCGTGATAGTGCAGAGACCTCTCAACACACAGGCAGCCTTCGGACACTCCTCTGACCCCGCCCTCCCGACCCAATCTAGCTCCATAACTCACACAAACATGCATTTTACTGTCCTTCGATATTGACACTGATTGGAAGCTCAAGGCTGCGTGTAAATCACCCCCATTGACCCATCGCAGTGTCTCTCCAAACCTCACACCAAGCAGATATGCATTGTGTTAACCTGGTAAGCTAGGATCTTCAATTTTAGTCGTTTTTTTAAAGCCACAGTATGCAACTTTTTAGCTTTTTGGTAATAATACTTTGAGCGTGCCTGCATTTTGCACAAACCTGACTCTTATTTGGCCTGGAGGAGCGCCTCTTCCTGCTTGTTTCCATGGAAATGTAGTTCTTTTAGCTATAATATTCCACAGTATAGCACAAAAACTCATTTATCTACATGGAGAATGTTCCGAAGTATGCTTTTAACAATACTGTAGTCATGCAATCATGCAGGTGACACGCCACCTCTGGAAAGTTACATACTGTACCTTTAAAATCTATTTTTATTTTATTAATTAATTCATTTTGTAGAAATTATTTTACAACTTTCAGTATTATTGAGGCCATAAATGACATTTTTTTTAGTGTTATAAACTACTTTATTTACACTTAGCATGGTTTTGTTTCTCCTCTTTCATTTTTTTTTTTTTTTTTAATTAATAGAACAATTACAGAAAAAAGTTAAACATCAACAACAACATATAACATTTTCAGCATTAAAAAAAAAATTTATTGGCACAATGAACAGTCAAACAGAGAAAACATGGAGACTACCAGTTTTTATTCTAACTTTAATTAAATTTTAGGATGTATTTATATATATTTTACATAACAAGTAATTCACCACATTCACAAGTTCATATTTTTTGGATTATAGATTACCGGTACATATTCTAATATCTTTCTGCGATGGCGTGATGGCATCCCCACACCTGCCGGTATACAATGATTAATATAGCTGACATTAAAATAAATGCAATTTTATTTAATTTTTAACTACCGCAGATGCAAAATACAACATAATTTTACATAGAAAATACACCAGCACTTCTTAAGTCTTCCCAAACTGCTTTCAACCAGATCTGTGCACTAAAATGAACGGGGCTAGTACAATACTGCATCTTGTGATCCTATATTAAGGATAAGCTATATTATTACGCATGCTTTTTGGTTACATACTCTGAGGAGGAACATGTGATGGCTCTGATTGTCAAATGGCTTACTGTTTGAGTATCATGTCATGCTAGTATTCTCTTGGATGCCTTTATTGGAGTTGAATGTACCTCAATATCTTATTAAGTAAGCTAGAATAAAAACCCTGACTTTATGCAGTATGTTGTGCGATGTTCATTCTGTGTTCAGTTTTTTTAAAGGTCCCGTATTACGCAAAAATGACTACTGTGAGGTGAGTTTAAGTCGTGTTATAATGCTGTATCTCATCAAAAACAGACCTGGAGTTGTGTGTTGTTTCATTCACAAATGTTTGAGTAACACTTTATTATTAGTCTGTAACATCTCCAAACTCAAATGCTCTGTTCCACTTTGTGATGTCATGAAGTGGTAGTTTTTCAGTTATCAGCTACATTTACCTTGATTCAGTAGAGATGGCAGTTCTAGGGCTGACATTATCCAAAGATTTAGTGAAGGTGTGTGGAATTGTAAAATCTAGTGGAGCACTTCCTGTATTACCACAGATGACATCACAAGGTAGAACAGAGCAGAAAGTGTTTTCAGTTTGAGAGAAAATAACTCTAAAATATCCATGTATTATGCAGGGTTAGATTGTAAACATGTGTGAATGAAACAAAACACAACTCCAGGTCTGTTGTGGACAAGGAAACAACATATTATGTAACAACAATTTGAATAGTTCTAACAGAAATACCAACAAAAAATATGTTTTTATTCTGTATAAAACCTACTAACCCTGTAGTTTAGACTTTCACAAACATGCTAAGAAATGCATGGTTTTCTTTTATTAGTTGTAGACTTTATAAAGAAGTGGACTAAGTGAGTGTGACGTGTCACCCACAGCGTTCAGCGCCAGTCGAATGAAGCTCATCGAGGCTAGCGCAGTTTATAGCGGGCCATTTTGGAGCAGAATTCCATATTTGAAATTCGACTGTGAGTATCATAGCAACCAAAGAGCCAATCACGCCCCTTCCCGCCACACCGCCGGTTTAGCAGGGGTGGACGCTTAGCAACGCTGTCAATCAAACATGTGCTAACGCTAGTGGGAGTGACCTCAGGGAAAGAGGACGCGGTCCGTGGTCCTGCTCCTGAATCTCAGTTAATCATAAATGCTCCTGGGACTCGTTTAAAATGTGAACTTTTGACCCAATTTTCTTTATATAAAATCACAAATCTAACCATAATTGCAGTGCTTGTCAAACAATTCCATGTTTTTAAACGGAGAATTGTCAAGTTTTTTATATAGCGCTTGGTGTCGAAGGCCCCCATTCCTGTTTAAAGAAGGATAGTCTATGCTTTCTTTAATTCCCTTTCAAACCATTTCTTTTCTCTGGCTAAGATCTGAACTTCACTGTCTTCAAAGGAGTGTTAAGTGTCTTTGAGATGGAGATGCACAGCAGACTGGGGTCCAGAGGGGCTCTCACGACGGTGTTGATAAAGAAGCAGTTGACAGATTTAAACTTCGCTCTTTTGCTATTCATCTGGGAGCTGGAATTGCACCATCAACTGTGGGTAAGTGAATCTGACTCCTCTCAATGACGTTTATAGTCAAGAGCAGGATTTGAACTACAAACCTTCTGATCACTGGAGAAACACCACTGTACCAACTGAGCTACTGTTTTTTTGTTCAGCCTTATGACGGTTTCAAATCACATTTTTACATTCATTTACGTTTGAATGTTTTAGTCCTAGTTTGCATTTTCAGCTTGTCGGCAGGTGTAGAGGACAAAACCGCTGACGCTAGGATGGGCATTAAAATAACATCAGACCAATTGGTTTTAATTAATGGGGTGATTGTGGGAGACAACAGAGCAGCCTGGTTGTACCGCAGTGAGAGAGTGTAGCACAACATCTGCTGTCATTAGGGATTTGAAGGGAGCCAACCACAAGTGGATATAATGAGCGCTTATGTGATAGTTTAGTATCATTTGGTCTCTGGTGCTATGGCGAGTTCATTCATAGTTCATCCAAGTTTTTTTCTTTAGGGCAATTTCACAATACATATGTCATTTCAAAACAGGTCTGTCTATTGGAAAACGGTCAGATTAAAGGTTCTATATTACACAAAATTCACTCGTTTGAGCTTTAAGTCATGTTATAATGCTGTTACCTCCTCAAAAACATGCCTGGAGTTGTGTTTTCTTTCATTCACACATGTTTGAGCAAACTCTTTATTATTAGTCTGTCTACATCTCCAAAGCTCAAAATGCTCCGTTCCACCTTGTGATGTCATGAAGTGGTAGTTTTCAAGTTAACAGCTACTTTTTACCTTTAGTTCAGTAGAAATGGGCAGTTTCAGGGCTGAAATCATCCAAATGAATTCTAGTGAAGGCGTGTGTGGAGTTTAAAAACACAGCAGACAGCGCACTTCCTGTATTACCAACATGATACATCACAAGGTGGAACAAGGCGTTTTAAGTTTTGAAAAGAAGATTACACAGCCTAAATATGCAGGATTTGTGTGTATTAACATGTATGAATGAAACAAAACACAACTCCAGGTCTGTTTGTGATGATGGAAAAACAACTTTAGAACAGATCAGAGAAATAGCTTAATACGGCCCTTAATCATTTGGAGTTTTACCTTTCGGTTTTATGCAACATCGCTATGGCAACAGTCCCTCATTTTTGGGATCATTCTGAAACTCATGGACAGTGCGCTACTTACCAGAACATGAATGAGTGAATTGGTTCCAGAAAACGCAACTATTTGTCACAATTAATGAACTGGTTTATAATGAGTTTTGTACACATTACATGAGACCAATCTAAACCAGCGCTGAATGAGACTGTAATAAACCCTATTATACATTTAAATGGATAATTGGATAATTGTTTTGCCACAACACACAATTAAACCGACTTGCTTTTCCCATACTAATGTTTGGTTTGGATTCCAGCCAGAGTTCCTTGTATTTGTGTAAATTACTATTCGGTCCATTCGTTTTAGATTTAACCTGTATTAAAGATGGAGCAGATCTGCCACCTCTTTGTCTCAGTGGAGATGTAAGGGGAAGGGTCTTGCCCAAGGACACAACAACTGTATCATCTATGGGAGCTGGAATCGCATGCCAACCTTGGGGTCAGGATCTGATCGCTCTATCAGTGATGTTTTTTATACTGAGAGTAGGTTTTTGAACCAGCAACTTTCAGATCAGAGTATGTTTTACAGTGTGGCGTCGTGTTTGTATATCTCCATGGAGACAGGCAGGTGACGACACGAGGGCAATGTTTCATTTTTGGTTTGTTTTTGTTGTTTTATCTAATGCCATACTGTGAAACATTCCAGACAATGCATTAACATCCCCATTCGACAAGCAAGTGGCAGATTCTCCACCAGAAGTTCCACATTGCACCCTTTAATCTTGCCAGTGTTTTTTTTTGCTGTTCTTCTCGATAGGGCTATCACAGACTATGAATGGACTTTTAATACAGTTTTAAATCTTTTATTAATTAATTCCCAAACACCTCACTGAATATTTCCATTAATTTAATTTAATTAATTTTGTTGTTTTGTTTTTTGGTTTTTTTTATTTGTATTTTTACTATTTTTTTTTTTTTTTTTGGCATTCAATTAGTGACATGTGTGCTCCTGTTACCAGTGCTTTGAGCTCTGTATTACTGCCAGAGCCTTGCCTCGGGGAGCAGGAGAACACCATTATCCAGCTTCCTGCTTGTTTCCATGGAAATGTACTTCTTTGGCTATAATATTCCACAGTGTAACACAAAACTCCTTTATCTACATGGAGAGAATTTTCCGAAGTATGGTTTTTAACATACTGCAGTCATGCAATCATGCAGGTGACATGCCACCTCCGGAAAGATTACACACTGTACCTTTAAATCTATTTACATGTTTTATTCATTTATTTTTGTGGAAATGATTTTACAGTTTGCAGTATTTATTGATGCCATAAACAACATATCACAGTGTTTACTACTACTACTGTAACTACTTTATTTTTGCAGTTACCATGGCGTTGGTTTTCCTTCTTTGTTTATTTTTTTATTTTTTTTTTGAATTATTATTATTATTATCATGATTATTATTATTATCATCATTATTATTAATATATTTTATGCATGTTTTTTAGAGCAATGGACAGTAAAGTTTAAACATTACAACAACAAAGATAATAACATTTTCATACTAAAAAAAAAACTTGAAAATATGGATAAAATATGGAAACTCTGAATCTATCTTCAAGCATATTTTCTGATCAGTTTCATCATTCATCTTAAATTAAATTAGGATGTATTTTTATAATATTTTTAAACATAATTAATTTACCACACCTCAATTTATTTTTTTTTATATATTATATTATTATTATTGTGATTATATTTTTCTGCAAGATACGATGTTTAAATCTAATGCCATACTGTTGAAACATTCCAGACAACGCATTAACATCCCCATGAAACAACAGGTGACAAACCCTAGATCTGAAAATTGGCATAGTGCACTTTTTAATCTCTCCATTGTTTGTATAGAGCCCCTCCGCTGACTATGTTAAAGCAGATGGAAATAAAATTTTAATTAAACTGTTTACTGCGAAAACATCTCTGAATAGCTTTCATTCCATTTTTATTATTATTATTATTATTTTTGGCGTTAGATTAGCGACTTGTATGCGCCTGCACAAGAATGTTTGTGCTCTGTCTTACTTCCAGAGCCTTGCCCCAGGAAGAAAACATAAGCAAAAGTTGTACCAAACACCCATTATCCGAACCACCTTCAATATTAGTAGCCGCTGGGAGCTGCTGTCTGTTTGTCTGTTGTGTCCTGTGTGTGTGTGTGTGTCTGGGTGTGTGTGTGTGTGTGTGTTGTGTGTCTGTGTGTGTGTAGTGTGTGGTGTGTGGTCTGTGTGTGTCTGTGTGTGTGTGCGTGTGCGCGTGCAGGGGGGGGAGGGGGGTTAGAGATTTTGCAGAAGAGGAGAGAAGGCAGCCCCGGGACACTCAAGGTCAAAGGACAAGCCACCGAATAATAACATCACACCACCAAACATCCCATAGAATAGGTTTATATGAAGCTTTATTTCTTTCTTTCCTCTTTATTTGTCAGGGACCATGAATGCAAATTCATTCATCTGACAATAGAGGAGATGATTTGCACCAGATTTCGCTGCTGCTGCTGCTATTCCCTCCTTCAGTCACTGGGGCAGGTGAATACACATTAAAAAACACCCATTCATTATAACAACTATCAGTTCATCATTGACATTAGCAGTAAAATACATTGTCCGTGTCTAGTTCAGTATAGTTTCACTGTCCCCCAAAAAACCAATATACAATGTCACTCCCTCAAAAACCGGTACCCCAAGTCTGTATACTTTGGTCGACAATTCTTTACGACAATAAAAAAAAAATAGTGCAGTTTTTACAGTGACCGAACACTACAAATTAACTACAGTGATTCGACACATGGATTCTAAATGTGCTTTTATCGAATTTCTAGTACACTTATTCA
>JAIEZT010001328.1:4608879-4668879 GCA_019594935.1 Periophthalmus modestus
AGCAACACGACACTCTTTACAAACGGTAAATAAACCACCCTGAAGCCAACTGCGAGATAAACAATTAAGGGCCTTTTTTGCCATTAGCTGCACGTAAGTTCACCAAGTTCAGGCTTGTAAATATGGGACACGACCAGCCAACTGGTTGTGAACCTGGTTAACATCCCTTCCCCCCACTGACGAGCACGGTTATCATAAAATGCTAGCCCAACAAGCGTATTCTCCACAAATTTAACATCATGGAATAGGCATTGTACGTCTCCAAACGGGAGACACACCCACCTCCGTAATTGTCTCTGTTTGTCTCAAAAATATAGTTTCCTACCCATGGAAAGCGTATTAAGCCGAGATCAAGAGCAAGCAAGTTGTAGTCCGTACAAAGGGAGCTGTATTTTGGGCCTTAGCTCGGGAGCAGTGGGGCGAGCTCGGAGTCAGACGGGCTAGCTCCGCGGTTTTGACAGGTTGAACCCGCGTTTGACGTTAAGTGACACAGCAGGCGCCGTCGATTCTACCTCGAACAGCTGAAATCTGCGCAGCTATACGGCCCCCCAGGTGAGTGTCGAGGCGCATGCGTTTATTCGTGGGGTAGGGGCCTGGCTTTTGCGCCCGTGCGCGTTGAGGCCATCGCAGAGCGGGGCGCGACGTACTCGCGACCCTAGCATTTAACCTCTAGCTCACTCGGTAAGAAAGAAACCGTGCTGCTTACAGGATCATTCTTCCTTTTGGACGACGAGCGAGTCCTGGAGGCAGAAGGTGTCGCTCCTCGCGTTCTGGTTGAGCTCCGGGGGTCTGTTCACCTTCATGTTTTAAAAACACTTCTGCTTTAATCTCCGCGTAAATATTTTCCCGAAACCCGGCTCCAAACAATGGCTGCAGAGAGCGAGCAAATCGAGGCGCCATTTCTTGTCGGTTTGCTCCTCGCCGCCTGTGTGTGTGTGTGGTTGATGCGCCCCTCTGTCCCCTGCGCCCTCGTTCCATCCGGCTCTGCTCTGCTCCATCTCTCCGCTCGGTTTGGCAGGTCTGACAGTACATCTGTGCTGACTGGGACCACAGCTTTAAAGTGCGTTACTGCAGCTACAATAGCTCACAATTAAAGAGACATTTAAGTGAATTAATGCAGTGGAGATCTGTTTAAAGGCCATATGGGGAGAATTCCTGGAAAAGCTCTCACCATGGAGATGAGCAGGGGTCCAGGTTGCAGACCCACCCCCCCACCAGATAAATTACCATATTGTGACTTTAAAGTATATCCATTAGCCTCAAATTATTTTAGGGAAATTATTACATTTATGTTGCTATTTTGACAGGCGAAAACACATTTCTGGACAGTTTAAAATACATTTGAGAAAATAAAGATGTGCGTGTTTATAATTCAGATAGTAATTGTGTACATTGAATTGATTGATGATTTGATTTGTTGGTTGATTGGCTGGGTGTCCGTTGGTGGATGTTTGATCGGTTGGTCGATTGATTAGTTGACTGATTGGTTTGATCCAGTCGGATCCGTTGGTTGGTTGATTGATTGTTTTGATTTGTGGTTGATGATTGATTGATTGTCTGATTTGTTGGTTTGATCGATTGATTGATTTGTTGGTTGATTGGCTGGGTGTCCAGTTGGTTTTGATGTTTGATCCGTTGGTTGGTTGCCGTTAGTTGACTGATTGGTTTGTTGATTGATTGATTGATTGTTGATTGATTGATTGATTGGTTGGTTGTTTGATTGGTTGGGTGTCTGGTTGGTTGGATGTTTCGATTGATTGGTTGATCAGTTGGTCAATTGGTTGGTTGGTTGGTTGATTGATTGATTGATTGATTTGTTGGTTTATTGGTTGGTTGGTTGGTTGATCAGTTGGTCGATTGGTTGATTGGTTGGGTTGATCAGTTGGTCGGTTGGTTGGTTGATTGGTTTGGTTGGTTGATTGAGTTTGGTTGGTTGGTTGATTGGTTGGTTTTTCATTTTTCAAGTTTGTGGCAAAAGAAAAAAAAATCATCACTGTGTATCATTTACGTACTACATAGCTATTGTGAACAACAGAAAAGCAAATTTCCCATAAAGAGCAGGAAGAAGAAACATTTATATTAACTCACCCCTGTTACTAAGTTAATTACTCAATTTACCAATGATTTTGTTCTACTGTAATAATTTTATTTTTAGATTTCATTTTTTCACCTTGAAGAGAAGAATCTTAGTGAGGTAACCTGAGCAGTCTAAGGTGTACGAGGGATGGAGGCTGTTTGAAAGGAGCGTCTCTGGATCTGGAAGTTTTTAGCTAAGCATCGACTGTTCATCATGGACTGTTCATCTGTGTCACCAGTACTACACCGACCTACTGCTGGGTTGTAATATGATGAGTCTGACATGTTCGGACAGAGGAGTGTTTAATATACATAAAGACTAACCCAAAATGACACCCAGAAGGGAAGCATTAAACCTAAAGATGAAACAATGTGAATACCAACTAAGCAAAGTAAGGTGAATATATACTATAACTAAACAGGAAATAATGTGACTGGGCCAGGTGGGCTCTCCTATGGTGGTAGAATGACTCCAGCCTCTTGCTCTGGTCCTTTTGGTGGTGAGGCCAACTAAAAGGAAGCAAGGATAAACATAACATATCCAGCAAATATTAACAAGTAAATGCACCGAAAAGAGTTGTAATTTGGGCTGAAAGTTGTTAACTTAATGACATTAGAAAATAAATGAGGAAAATACTAACACTGTGGAATGGATGCAGAAATATCACTGTTGAGATCATGGATAAGACCCAACTACAACAAACCAAATCTCACATTCTGCACCAGATTTTGGGAATGTAAATACTGTTGTAAGATTATAAAGCATCGCTCTGACTGGCGGCGAAACATTGATGCTTTTTAATGAAACAGCAATTAGCACTTTATTAATGACATTCATTAGATATATTTTTTATAATAACTGATGAAAAATTATCATTGCACCTGCTTTTACTGTGACCTTTGATATCACTTTTAAAGTAAAGACTCTAAAGAAAGTTAAGTCCGCTGCTGTGCTCACTACTGCTGTACTGACTGTTTTTGCATTCAGCCATATGTTGCCAGGTAAAATAACACAGGTCCCTCTTCTACACTTTGTGACTTGTTCTGCTGAAGACATTATAGAGAGATTATTTTGGGTTGCTATATTTATGACTTATTGCCCCATCCAACTGACCACCACTCCCCGAGGCCCAGGCGTCTTTCTCTGCCAATCCTCTCCATATATTGTACTTCGATGACATAAAATTACACAGTTTGTCACTTTATGTTCCAATTAAACTGGTTGTCCATCCATCCATTTTCTTCTGCTATCCAGGGCAGCAGTCTAAGCAGGGACTCCCAGACTTCCCTCACTCCAGATACTTCCTCCAGCTCCTCCGGTGGAAGCTCAAGGTGTTCCCAGGCCAGCCGAAAGACATAGTCCCTGTGTCTTCGGTCTTCCCTGGGGTGTCCTCCCCGGTGGACATGCCTGGAACACCTCCCCATAGGACCAAGCTCCTCACCCTATCTCTAGGGAGCACAAGCCACACTGCGGAGGAAACTCATTTTGACCGCTTGTTTCCACCATCTTGTCCTTTCAGTCATTACCTTCATGACCATAGGTGAGGATAGGAATGTAGACTGACTGACCGTGAATCGAGAACTTTTGCCTTTTGATTCAGCTCCTTCTTCACCAATACAAAAACTTAAGATCTGTTAGTTTTGCTGACCTGGTTTAAACTCTAAAGATAAAGATAAAGACACATTTGAGTTGGTGCAGTCAATATTCACCTCATTCAAATCTGGATCACATTAAGTTTGGGGTAAAAGAGTTAGCTTATTACGCCAAAGCAACTTTCTCCATTTGTCCAGGCTGGGGACGGGCACAAAAGGGACACACAGGGCGCTTTGTGGCTGGATTAGACCCACCACCTGTGTGTTTTTAGTAAGTACATGGAGAGACACTCGCAACAACTGCAGCCTTTGGTGGAAGATCCAAATGGAGACATGGGGACAAAGACATCTTTATCTGGACTTTTGCAGAGTGTGTTCCTTTGTGACCTGTGAGGAGTAGTTTAAAGTTTAAGCGCAATGGAAAGATTAGGTCTGCAAGAAGAAGGTATTTAAAAAGAGTTAGGGTTAGAACATAATACTCGACAACACATTTAACCACGCTGGGAACAAAACAATTACCAGAGACAATGGGAAAGCAAACCACAAGATTAGTATGACCTTACCTAACCTTGTGTTAAGTTAATACATTGTTCAAATACCAACAAATTTAAAAATGGTTTAAGGTCCAAATGAACAGATCAGTGACCAGTACAAAGTTCAAGGGTTAGTACCAGAGCCATCACGCTCTATAAACAAGTCCAAATCTGGCCCACATTTAGACCAGTTCAGATCAAACCAAACACAAAACATCTTCAAAGCCCCAAGGCTGTCAGTTTTCAGAGCAGATTTTGCAAAGCGTGTTCCTTCATAACCTGTGAGGACTAGTTTGAAGATTATCTGGAATGTTGAGATTTGGTCTGAAAGGAGAAGACATTTCAAAAGAGTTAGAATCATCATATATTGCAAGATAATTAAAATTCAACTCAAATTTGAACTAAGTAAGACCTGAAACATTTACCATACACAGTGTAACCACATTAGTTTGAGATTTAACCTGTAAAATTAACGCAGTGTTCAAGTACAAGACAGAACAGATCATACTCCATAAACCACTGCAGATCTGGCCCACATTTAGACCACTTCAGACCAAACAGCAAACAAATAAAAAACAAAAACCCAAGACCCAAGTTTTCAGACCTCATTTGAACCCTAAATGAAAAGAGAAATGAAAGTAGTTTAACCTGTGAAGTTAGTTTAGAATAACACATTTCTGTCTCAACCCAGCAATGGTGGAGTTGAACCATCACATGTTTTACAAGTCAATCCAAATCTGACCAAATTTAAGACCAGTTGAGGCCAATGCAAGGGTCCAAACCTAAGTGCAACCTGTGGACGTTATAGTCTAAAAGTTCAAATCTGGTCCACATTTAGACGAGATCATCCCAGAAGAGGCCGCAGTCTCCATGAAAGTATGTAAATTTGTTTAGAATCTCGCCCACATTTGGACCAGTTGAGGCCCACACCAAATATAATAGAAAGGTCCAAACCCAAGTGCAAATTGTATGAATTATTGTCTAAAAATTTAAATCTGATCCACATTTAGACCAACTCAGCCCAGTAATCTCCATAAAAGTATGTCAATTTGTTTAGAATCTGGCCCACATTTGGACCAGTAGGCCCGCACCAAACACAATACAAGGGTCCAAACCTAAGTGCAACCTGTGGAAATTATGGCTTGAAACTTCAAATCTGACCAGATCAGCCCAAAAGAGACCACAGTCTCCATAAAAGTCTGCCAATGTTTTAGAATCGGTTCCACATTTGAACCAGTTTAAGTTAAAGTTTCCAAAACTAAAGCCTTAGACAGTAAAATTCAAATAATCACCTTTTTTTAAGATAATGCCACAACAACCTACCTGGATTAAAGTTTGCAAGGACAAACCAGTAAAATCAGTGTAAAGTGTAGAAGAGTCAGATTTATTCCTCCAAGAACATCATATTCCACAAGTCAGTCCACATGGGGCCCATACTTTGACCGGTTCAAACCACAAAAGCTATAGAACATAACGTCCTCAACCCTTGCACCACAATCAAAGCATCTCCGTCTATGATCATCCCTGTGTAACATGAGAAGGTCTGAACAAATGTAGCCGTTCAGATCAGGATGCTCCATTTGGTTCCATCTTGTACCATTCTCATCTCTTATTAAAAGAAAATTTCATTCCTGTCAACTGGACAACAAAGTTTTTAGAGTGAAGACGTTTCGCAGCTTGTCCAAGGCGCTTTCTCAGAACTGAAGGTGACCTGGCAGGATCACCATGGCAACTATCCCAAATCTTGCACGGGGCTAATGGGCTAATATGGTGCAATTATGATGCCTCTTTTTCATAATAACCCACACCTCCCCAGTCAATAGCTGGAACACCAAAATCTAACAGTGTGTGGCAAGACCAGAGTCCAATGTGAGCAAAGCCATGGATATAAGTAAAGCAAGTTTATTTGTACAGCACAATTCGTACACAAGGTAATTCAAAGTGCTTTACAGAATAAGAAAGACATTCAAATCACAATACAACAAATCAAAACATAAATAATCACAAATAATCATCAGAAAATTAACATTAAAGGAGAAAAGTGTAGAATAAAAACCTTTCAGTCAGATGCACAGCTAAACAGAACAGTTTGAGCCTGGATTTAAACATTGTCAAAGTCGAGGCCTGTCTCACATCTTCAGGAAGAATGTTCCAGGTTTTAGCTGCACAAAACTGAAACACTGATTCTACATGTTTAACCCTGGTTTAGTCCTTCATTTAATCCTTCTTCAGTCCTGGTTAAGTCCTGGTTTAGTCCTTCTTTAATCCTGCTATAGTCCAGCTTTAGTCCTGGTTTAGTCCTGGTATAGTCCTGATTTAGTCCTTCTTTAGTCCTTCTTTAATCCTGCTATAGTCCTGGTTTAGTCCTGGTTAAGTCCTGGTATAGTTCTGGTACAGTCCTGGTTTAGTCCTTCTTTAGTCCTGCTATAGTCCTGGTTTAGTCTTGGTTTAGTCTTGGTTTAGTCTTGGTTTAGTCCTTCTTTAGTCCTGCTATAGTCCTGGTGTAGTCCTGGTTTAGTCCTGACTCTGGGCTCCAGCAGGAGGCCGGTCCCTGAAGTCCTCAGAGTGCCAGATGTTTCACATGGCACTAACATACTGGCAGGACGTGGAGACACATTAGCAAAAAACAATGTAAAAAGTAACAAAAGAGCTGTGCCACCATATTCTCACATGGGCTTTTACTGGAAACACTGAACTGACCATAAATATGCAAATTAAAGAAATAACAGACATGCAGAACGATGTAAATTAACTGTAAATGTACAAATATTGACACTATTTTGCACAGTAGTAGCAGAAGAGGGAACCTTTGGCACGCGTCCAAGTGCTGAGCTCAGCAGCGGTGTGTGTTTATGACAGTTTTTCTTTCTTTACGACAGTATTTTTACGACAGTGGGAGTCGACGTACGGCGCTGCTGACGTCACTCCTCCATGGCTCAGCAGCAGCGGCAGATCAACGGCTGGAGAGCAAATTTACGGCTGCAGGATTAACCGGGAAAACAAGGACTGGTAAATCTCACATTGACCTAAACCACACTGGGCTCGTGTAAATGAAGAGTGCGTGGGTGCTTGTGTGTGTTTGTGTGTGTCACGGCACGTTGTTGTTGCTATGGTCACGTTATGGCCACGCCGCCCACTTACATAATTTAAGATAACGCTACAGGCTGCTGCTCTCTTGTTGTCTTGTGCACGACGCTTGCTTTTGGGGTGTACTGAAGTAATAACACGGTGTAATATAGACTCTAGACTAGTTTAGGCATTGATCACACACAGCACAGGCACTGAGCACTGTCCATGTACCACGTTTCTCTCTCTAAATGAGCTTTTGTTTGTCTGCAGATGGGAAAAACAAAACGTCATGAAAGATTGTGACACTGAGGGGGATGAAAAGGAAGAAATCCGGTAAGTAAACCCCCCAAAAAACGCTCCAGAGGCCTCCATAGATATATTACACATTAATAAACGGTTTTAATAAAGAATAACACGTGTAATGTTTTTAATAATTGAGAAAAGATCACATATTCTGACAAAATATTATGTACAGGGTGTCCATAAAGTCTTTTTACAATTTAAAACATGTATTACAAAGGCAGTTGATCAGATATATTAATCAGACATGTTATATTGGACTCAGTGGTTTCCAAAGTGGTTTTATTACTTAATTTAATTGGCCTCTTTTGCAAGATTGATGTTTTTCTCAGATGTTCTTGATGTAAGAATGTTCGTTTCTGGCGTATAAGAGTCTGAAACATGAAGTCCGAAGGGTTTAATGAGTTTCGCACAGGCAAAGTGAACAACGAAGCAACAGATTCTACCCAAAGAAATCCTGAAAGAGTCCTGAAATGTGCACGTTGACAGTTTTTATAGTGTCTCTCAATGTATGTGTGAATGTAAAAGGAGTATTCTCTTCCGGTCAGCATAGCGTTATCTTCGTGAGCCCCCCCACGCAATGCCAAGGCCGCAGGAACTCACACCTTCGTCCCCGAGCATCAATGTTTCTTATTGTATATCATATGTCTGCACTCCCCTGGTCCCCACATGTTATTTACTTTAGCATTAATACATCAAGATACCAGCCTGAAGTAGTGCGCACTGCTAAATGTAGGTACTTTACATTGGTCGCCCACTTCTCTTTCGATCTAGCACTGTCCCTGTCTCCATAAATTTCTTCTGCGACGCATGAATTGACAGAGGCGATGGTGAATCTCTTCCATACTTTGCTCTGTAGTTTTGTTGAGTCTGCGTATTTGATTTTGTCTCAATAAACCATGATAAACGCTGTGGCTTCTCTTGAGGAGCAGCCATTTCTTAGGGGTTGATTCAAAAGGATGCGTCTTTAATCAACAGAACATACAAAAATGCAATGTGATTAAAAACTTATAACCACTGAGTACAACAGAACAAATCTAATTAATTTATCTTATGGAATTTATCATTTTAATTTTGTGAACACCCTGTTTTTCTTATCAGACACAACTGGATAATAACTTAACTATGAAAAACATAATTCCATGATCAAAATTTAAGGACAATAAGTGAGTTTTGTTTTTTTTTTACCTTAAAATATACATGATATATCTAGAAATAAAGAATCACCAGTGTTACATGATGGATTGTGTGACTACAATTAAACACATATTCTCTATTGTTGTCCTACTAATATAAATACTACGTTTCTAACTACAGTAATATGAAAGTCCACACTGGTTATGTATTATTTCAGCTTTCTGTTATATACAACATTTTGAGGACTTGTCCCCATTCAAAAGCAATAGAATTTAAACTGTTAATCGCCGTGGCCACGATCTTGATTTTGTCATCACTCTGTAACTGTGGCTTGGCTGTTGCCTGATTGTTGTGCTGTGCAGTAATGAAAACGAGGAGGAGGTTCCAATGAGGCGAAGTTTCTCGGTTGAAGACCTGCTCGATGAGGTGGAGAAGATCTGTTACGATGCCTCAGGGTCGTCTAAGGTCAGGAGCACTTCACTTCAGCTACTTAGCCTCCGCATCAGCCCAAAGACTTTCCATTAAGGATTTTAATGTAACAAACTCGTAATAGGCTGTGTTCACTTTCGACCTTTAATATCCAACATCTATCTGTCTTGTGTTTATTGTGTCCTATGAAGCCGTAAACGTACTTTGCTCAACTGATCAAACTACTTATTTTGTTAGTAATGACACCACCTATACACTCTTGAGAACATTGAAGAAGACATATTGTGCTTGTGTCTGCTATATAGTTATAATCTATGACACCCTTGGATCATTGTGGTATAATTTGCACATTTTAAATCGCAATATTTATCTAAAATGACTTAATAAGAGAAACACGTCCGGGTTAGAAAACTGCGGTGCCCAATGGGAGCTGACCTTGCAGTAAATGTCATCACAACAAAGAGCCGTGTAGCTGTCGGCTCCTCCTATAGATAGCTGCAGATTACACTGGCGAATAGCAGATTTTTTCATTTGTTCCAAAATGACTACGCTATGCCGCAGAAGAAAATAAAATTGAAGACTGTGGGCGTATGCTGGTGCCAGTGAAAATGAGGATTGATCGGCAATATGGCGTCTTGAAAATAACCGATTAAAGCTAGTGCAAATCACTCCAAGAACAACTTTGAGAGGGTAAATGGAAGGAGAAAAACAACTATAACATGCTTAAAAGCTCTGAAAAGTTGATTTTTGCAGTAAAGATCTGTTCCAAGGGGGGATTTAACTAGTTCATAAACAAACATTTTTACACATAAGCTGTGAATAGTGTTGTTGAATTATGATAGACCTGCCAGACCTCCAACTCAATTGATCTGAAAAAGGACTTTGAAAAAAGCCATGTTAAGAACTTTTGTGCAGTAGTTCCTCTGAGAAAACATTGCATGGAGAAGTACATACATTTTATGGGCTCAGTTTATACTAAGTTACATGTTTTTATCCTCTTATGGACCATTTGGGCGACAATTTGTCCACTGATCCAAGCGCTGATTGGATAAGACAAGAGACAACCTTTATTTGTCCCACATTGGGGAATTACACTTGTAGACTTTTGGACAGGACACCTATAAGTATGTGAATATATAAAGCACAGTATTGTTCTTGTTCATCACCCTCTGACAGTTGCATTGTGGGTACAGGTGGAGATGGTGGTACGACTGTGGAAAGACGGCTTCACTGTAAATGATGGAGAGTTTCGCAGCTACTCTGTGCCAGAAAACCAGGACTTTTTGGATGCCATCAAAAGGGGGTAGGTTCCAAACACAGGCTGAACTCCTTTCATTTACTTCTGGTCACTTTCTTAATAATGAAAATATTAACAATACTTTATAGTTGGTGAAATTGAAATCCATATCAGTGGTCTTATGAAAGGTTTACGTACACATTAATCAGTACTATTACTATTTTCAGCAGCTAGTATTTGCAAGAAACCTCCCATGGGCCCCCTCTAATATAAATGAATAGGAAGAGGGTCAAATTTGGCCCTCTAAGACCCTGGGGCCCAGGACAACAGACCCATTTGTCCCCCTTGTCAACTCCCCTGTTTATAAATACATATAATTGGAAAAGCACCTGTAAGTGGTGGATGTGACCAGTGTTAAAGGTGCACTATGGAATTTTTTGGTTATCAATTGATTTGTTTTTAGTTTTTCCTGGAATGTTTGTTTCACGCTATGACATTAAATTTGTCAACATCCATGAAGATGATCAGGTGATGCTGCCAGGCCAAGTTACAAGTTAGATCTGTAGAGAGGCAGTCCCGTTCATTGTAAGAATTCATGTTTTTAAAGGTATTTGAGCAATAATAACCCTGAAGAGAGATTTAATACCATACTGTGGAACAAAGTTGTAACAGTATGTACTGCCAGTCAAAAGTTTGGACACACCATATCATTCTTTTTTATTAATTTTTTATTTTTTTAACTCTGTTCTACATTTTATACACATACAGCTGACATCGAATATATACAGTAAGATATATGAAATTATTTAGGAAAGAAAAATCTTTAAATAACTTTTTTATATTTTATTTTCAAATCCTCAAAGTAGCCACGCTTTGCACTCTTTTTTTTTTTTTAACTACAAAATTCCATACATCTTGCTTCATATATTTAACATATGTATATAAAAATGTATAAAAACATTGAATGAGAGGGTAGAGGGTGTCCAAACTTTTGGTTGGTACTGTCTGTATATATAATTAATCAAATTCATATGTGTTTAATTTTATAGTTTTACATCAACCTCAACAGTTCCTTAAATAACATACTTTTTATTCATAATTTTTTTTTCCCAAAGTCAAACTCAAATCAAACTGAATCAGCAGTAAAGATGTTCTCCGGCGCCCCCCACAGTGACCGCAGCAGCATGACACTCGTTAATATTCATTTGTCTTTCTAATTGATGTGACTCAATTTCCATACTACGGAATGTACTTGATAGTCAGTACTGTTTCCGATACAACAATGATAATACTAAACACTCTTTATTTAGACAATAGAATGTGATTTTCAACATTATCTGGTAGTACTTTCTTTTCTATTCCCATGTGGCCTTATATCTGTGTGATCCCTCAGTGTCCAGTAGGTTCATAGTGGTCCATGTTGTTCACTAGTCTATGTGTCTTATACTTGTTCTGATACAGCTCAAGATCATTCAGGAAAGGTTCACTGTGATTGCGACTTTTTTAGTATCAATGCCTGCTCTCCATCTGTCCTAGGGAGCTTCCATCCGAGTGGGAGAGCAGAGCGGAGGAAGAGGAGCTAGAAATCAGCGTGGAAGATTTAACCGAAGAACCATACGTCCCCAAAAAGAAAGCATTTCACCCATTCAGCGGACGTGGATACCGACTGGGCAGGTGAGCTTTTGTGTTTCTCCTTGCACAGCGTATGATTTAACACTGGAATATAAATAGCACTCACACCTCGAGTGGTGGAGCTAAATTTAGAACAACGCAATTCACTTTTCTACCACTGGATGTCAGTCTAAATCCAGCTTTATTATCACCAGCTGGTCTGACATAGCAGCTTAATATTCTAGCACCATTACAATTGCAGAGTGCTTGTGCATTATTGACTGAACAATGTACAAATGAATAATCTACTAGTATTTCCTGTAGTTGTTTTTGTTGTCCTTATCTGACTTCGTTATAGTCTTCATCACAAAGCATGCTCACAATTGCGTGCATTGCAAAACTAGCGGCAGGCAGCTAATCTTTTGTGTTGTTATGTCCCATCGTCGGCAGCGTTGCGCCCAGAGTAGTGGCCAGGTCACCATCTGTGCACGAGGATGGGGAATCTGCTCCTATTCCCATGGTAACACTAGACCACGCCCTGCCCGTTACCTCGCTGCAGATTTGGTTGGCTGATGGCAGAAGACTGATACAAAGATTTTAACTTATCGCATCGGTAGGTATATATGCATATGTTGTTTTAATGCACATAGAGACAGACCTGCATTTAGATTAGAACAGGAGCCAGTTTTTTATAGTACATTTCTAGTATTTTTAATGTTATAAATGGATGTTTAGCAATTTTTTTTTTTTTTTTTATTTTCAAACTATTTCTGGTGTTCTGTGTCTGAGATGAGTCATACTCTCAGACAGAGACAGGAGCCAGTTTTCTGATGTTTTTTTTTTTTTTCCTATTCATTTATTTATTGTTTATCTGCAAAACAATGTTCCAGTACAATGTTCAAGTACATCTTACCAGAAAGACATACCCTTACATCATACACAATACAACATCATTTTCAGGAGTTAACAGGAGATTTAAAGTTATATCATTATTTTATTATAGAACTAATGGTATTGCAAATAAACTAAGCAAGGATGAAATATACACTACTGAAAATAAATGCATAGATAAATTAAATAAACAATAATAATATAAATAATAGCACTAATAAAAATATATAAATAAATAAATAGTAATAATAATAATAATTTTTAAAAAATCCAGAAACAAACACAAAAAAAAGTACAGGTAAAATCATTATATTTTATTTGCAGGTGTTTGTAGTCCCTCAAAATAATTCAAAAATGGAGTCCAGGTCTCTAAAAATTGCTGTGTGGTTCTCTTGAAAGTCTATCTAATTTTTTCCAATTTCAAAAAATACTCTTATCCATCTAACAAAAGTAGCTGGGGATTGTTGTTTCCAATTAAATAGAATGATTCTTCTTGCAATGAGTGAAGTAAAAGGCATAACATCTCGGGCGTTGCTTGATACAGAGCGATCAGTCGGGGCAATCCCAAATATAGCACAAATTTGCAGTATTTTTAATGTTATAAATCTAAAAATACTTGTTTATTTCTACACTATTTCCTGTATTCTGTGTATGGGGTGATATCATACATAGATGGGGAAGGAGCCAGTTTCCTTGAATTAAATTTGTAATATTTTTAATGTTAAAGATCTAAAAATACTATATAATGTCACCTGAAACCTAGTAATGTCTCAAATCACATCAAATCAACCTTAAACAGCTTTATTAGGTCAGTTTTATTTTGATAATTTAGCCTGCTTTACATTATTACTTTACTAACTTATACGTGGGTTTCAGTTTCCTTTATAGGTGCCATTTTGAGGACTTCTGGCCATTCAAAAGATTGTTGTTTGTTTTTTTTTTTTTTGGTTTGAATTATAAATTACTACGACTTCTATAAGAGTGATAACTTCATTCTGAAACATTTGCAATTTACGGGTTTTCCATTTCCTGTTTAAAGGCGACATTTTGAGGATCATTGGAAATATTAAATGCTAATCACTATGACAACAGCGCACATTTCTCTCTCACACCCATGGATAGATTATGCATATTTATTTTCCTCGCCCATTTGTTACGAGGAGAAAATAGGATTACGGCGGCGTCGTATTGTTCAGTTCTGAGTCTCGGGCATCAAAGTAGATTTCAGCGCCTCCTCTTTTAAGATTACTAGAGCCGGAGTTTATTTTAGGATTACGCAATGCTTTGTTCTGGATTGGACGAGCATGTTATCTCTCTTACCATAGTAGTGAACTGGGCTGCAGAAAACATAATCTGAGATGTAGCAAAGGAGCGGAGGATCTATAAAATCCCCAGAGAGGCATTGCGTAACTCCAGTGCCGCATTTATGTAACGGGGTTAGCAACTAAAGCATACAGCGTCGAAGCCCTCCCAACCTCTAGCTATAGCATTTGGCCCACCACCGAACTGCTCACAAGGGGAGGGGCATCATCAATAATAAATGTTTTTACTAGTATGGCGCTTTGAAGTGGAGTCAGCGCTAGTATTAAGCCAGAAATACTTGGCAACCGGATAGAAATATTCCGTTTGGTGGCTTTTGTCTTCCCGCCATCGACAAATTACGGGAAATGTGTCATTCTATTTTTCCGACAGATATCATCTTTTCTTTCAATATTTATTAATGTTCACATCCAGTAGACTTTAGAGAAGACTGAAATATTAATTGCCCAGCTAACGCATACAGCCACATGGCTTTTGAAAACGCCTGTGGAGGGCCGTATACCGCAAAGCTCGTTCTACCCGTGGGTTTCTGAGTGATGCTACCGTTGCCGTAGCAATTAGCAATTCAGAACAAAATATTCTGTCTTTGGAACGGGCAAAAGTCCTCAATATGTCACATTTAAAAGGAAGTTGAAACCCATAAATAACTACTGTTCATGTTAGCATTAGCATTAGCACAATACAAACATTTTTATACCAAGAAAAAGGCCTGACACAAATTTGAAGATGAAAAACTCAAACTAAAACACAAGTCTGCCCACACCAGTCCATCTTTCCCACAATCAGGATCAGCTTGTTCTACCCGTGGGTTTCTGAGTGATGCAGATCTTGTGCCGTTGCCGTAGCGATTAGTAATTCTGAACAAAATATTCTGTCTTTTGAATAGGCAAAAGTCCTCAATATGTCACATTTAAAAGGAAGTTGAAACCCATAAATAGCTAGTTGAACACGCTTCTAAATGACAGCTGTTCGTGTTAGCATTAGCATTAGCACAATACAAACATTTTTATACCAAGAAATAGGCTTCAAGGATCAGCTTGTTCTACCCGTGGGTTTCAGAGTCATGCAGATCTTGGACTGTTTGCCGTAACAATTAATAATTCAACATGAAAAATGTTTATACCAAAAGAAAAGGCTTGACACCAAGACACAAAATAATAGTAATTTCTTTAATATTCCCTTGTGGTCTCATACTAGCTCTGACTAAAGATAGATCTGGACAATGTTTGCGCTTTTAACATATCGGCTATCAGCTTTAAATCTCCATCAGAGGGCGATATTTTGTTTGACCCGATCTGCTGTCTAAATATGCATGAAAAAAATATATACATAAAGCTTTATTTTAACACTTGAGTCCAAAGACAGCACTGCAAAAATGTGACTATACTCCTCTCTACACAGTTTGTAGTAAAGTAAAAGTGGGTTGTGGTTGAGTTGTACTAAATTCGAATTTGATCATTTGAGGAAAATTACCAAATTGGCTCAAAATATCGACAGAGCTTATCGAACATTCTTCTCTCAGTATTTTAAACAATCAGTATCGGTATCGGTCATGAAAAAAAAAAAAACATTGGTGAAGTGAATCCGATTTTTTTTCTGTGTAATGTTTTTTCAGGTATCTGTTAAAATGAGTATCTGGTTTTGATTCTAGTTTTTTGTTGGTATCTGTTAGGGGTAGTCGAGCTATTTTAACTTTGCTTGATGGTGTGACGTCGCCTGCTTGTTTCCATGGCGATAGATACTGTGGAACAATCCAGACGAAGCAATAACACCTCCATAAAAACAATTTAGCCGGCAGACCCGTCCTCCAGAATAGTGACATAGTGAACCTTCAAAATCTGTATATATAATCTGACTTTATTGCTATATACAACCTTTAAATGTCTGTTTTTAGGATCACTGATGTCCAAGATTTCGTCGCACGCTGTCAGAGGAGCTGCCCCCCTTTCGTCCTCACCACGTCGATACCGTTCAGAGAGCTGCTGAGTGACCTGGACTCGAGCCTGGAGGAAGCGGATTTGGCCAACGCCGTGATAGTGCAGAGACCTCTCAACACACAGGCAGCCTTCGGACACTCCTCCTGACCCGCCTCCCGACCCAATCTAGCTCCATAACTCACACAAACATGCATTTTACTGTCCTTCGATATTTACACTGATTGGAAGCTCAAGGCTGCGTGTAAATCACCCCCATTGACCCATCGCAGTGTCTCTCCAACCTCACACCAAGCAGATATGCATTGTGTTAACCTGGTAAGCTAGGGATCTTCAATTTTAGTCGTTTTTTTAAAGCCACAGTATGCAACTTTTTAGCTTTTTGGTAATAATACTTTGAGCGTGCCTGCATTTGCACAAACCTGACTCTTATTTGGCCTGGAGGAGCGCCTCTTCCTGCTTGTTTCCATGGAAATGTAGTTCTTTTAGCTATAATATTCCACAGTATAGCACAAAACTCATTTATCTACATGGAGAATGTTCCGAAGTATGCTTTTAACAATACTGTAGTCATGCAATCATGCAGGTGACACGCCACCTCTGGAAAGTTACATACTGTACCTTTAAAATCTATTTTTATTTTTTATTAATTAATTAATTTTTGTATAAATTATTTTACAACTTTCAGTATTATTGAGGCCATAAATGACATTTTTTTTAGTGTTATAACTACTTTATTTTACACTTAGCATGGTTTTGTTTCTCCTCTTTCATTTTTTTTTTTTTTTTTTAATTAATAGAACAATTACAGAAAAAGTTAAACATCAACAACAACATAACATTTTCAGCATTAAAACAAAAACTTTATTGGCACAATGAACAGTCAAACAGAGAAAACATTACCAGTTTTATTCTAACTTTAATTAAATTTTAGGATGTATTTTATTATATTTTTACATAACAAGTAATTCACCACATTCACAAGTTCATATTTTTTGGATTATAGATTACCGGTACATATTCTAATTATCTTTCTGCGATGGCGTGATGGCATCCCCACACCTGCCGGTATACAATGATTAATATAGCTGACATTAAAATAAATGCAATTTTTATTTAATTTTTAACTACCGCAGATGCAAAATACAACATAATTTTACATAGAAATACACCAGCACTTCTTAAGTCTTCCCAAACTGCTTTCAACCAGATCTGTGCACTAAAATGAACGGGGCTAGTACAATACTGCATCTTGTGATCCTATATTAAGGATAAGCTATATTTATTACGCATGCTGTTTTGTTTACATACTCTGAGGAGGAACATGTGATGGCTTATTTCAAATGGCTGTTGACTGTTTGAGTATCATGTCATGCTAGTATTCTCTTGGATTGCCTTTATTTGGAGTTGAATGTACCTCAATATCTTATTAAGTAAGCTAGAATAAAAACCCTGACTTTATGCACTATATGTTGTGCGATGGTTCATTCTGTGTTCAGTTTTTTTAAAGGTCCCGTATTACGCAAAACTGACTCCTGTGAGGTTTAAGTCGTGTTATAATGCTGTTATCTCATCAAAAACAGACCTGGAGTTGTGTTTTGTTTCATTCACAAATGTTTGAGTAACACTTTATTATTAGTCTGTAACATCTCCAAACTCAAAATGCTCTGTTCCACTTTGTGATGTCATGAAGTGGTAGTTTTTCAGTTATCAGCTACATTTTACCTTTGATTCAGTAGAGATTGGCAGTTCTAGGGCTGACATTATCCAAATGATTCTAGTGAAGGTGTGTGGAATTGTAAAATCTAGTGGAGCACTTCCTGTATTACCACATGATGACATCACAAGGTAGAACAGAGCAGAAAGTGTTTTCAGTTTGAGAAAATAACTCTAAATATCCCTGTATATGCAGGGTTAGATTGTTAAACATGTGTGAATGAAACAAAACACAACTCCAGGTCTGTTTGTGACAAGGAAACAACATTATTATGTAACAACAATTTGAATAGTTCTAACAGAAATACCAACAAAAAATATGTTTTATTCTGTATAAAACCTACTAACCCTGTAGTTTAGACTTTCACAAACATGCTAAGAAATGCCTGGTTTTCTTTTATTAGTTGTAGACTTTATAAAGAAGTGGACTAAGTGAGTGTGACGTCACCCACAGCGTTCAGCTCCAGTCGAATGAAGCTCATCGAGGCTAGCGCAGTTATAGCGGCCATTTTGGAGCAGAATTCCATATTTGAAATTCCGACTGTGAGTATCATAGCAACCAAAGAGCCAATCACGCCCCTTCCCGCCCACACCGCCGGTTTAGCAGGGGGTGGACGCTTAGCAACGCTGTCAATCAAACCTGTTGCTAACGCTAGTGGGAGTGACCTCAGGGAAAGAGGACGCGGTCCGTGGTCCTGCTCCTGAATCTCAGTTAATCATAAATGCTCCTGGACTCGTTTAAATGTGAACTTTTGAACCCAATTTCTTTATTAAATCACAAATCTAACCATAATTGCAGTGCTTGTCAAACAATTCCATGTTTTTAAACGGAGAATTGTCAAGTTTTTATATAGCGCTTGTTGTCGAAGGCCCCCATTCCTGTTTAAAGAAGGATAGTCTGCTTCTTTAATTCCCTTTCAAACCATTTCTTTTCTCTGGCTAAGATCTGAACTTCACTGTCTTCAAAGGAGTGTTAAGTGTCTTTGAGATGGAGATGCACAGCAGACTGGGGTCCAGAGGGGCTCTCACGACGGTGTTGATAAAGAAGCAGGTGACAGATTTAAACTTCGTCTTTTGCTATTCATCTGTGGGAGCTGGAATTGCACCATCAACCTGTGGGTAAGTGAATCTGACTCCTCTACCAATGACGTTTATGTCAAAGAGCAGGATTTGAACTACAAACCTTCTGATCACTGGAGAAACACTGTACCAACTGAGCTACTGTTTTTTGTTCAGCCCTATGACGGTTCAAATCACATTTTACATTCATTTACGTTGAATGTTTTAGTCCTAGTTTTGCATTTTTCAGCTTGTCGGCAGGTGTAGAGGACAAAACCGCTGACGCTAGGATGGGCATTAAAATAACATCAGACCAAATTGGTTTTAATTAATGGGGTGATTGTGGGAGGACACAGAGCAGCCTGGTTGTACCGCAGTGAGAGTGTAGCACAACATCTGCTGTCATTAGGGATTTGAAGGGAGCCAACCACAAGTGGATTAATGATCGCTTATGTGATTAGTTTAGTATCATTTGGTCTCTGGTGCTATGGCGAGTTCATTCATAGTTCATCCAAGTTTTTTTCTTTAAGGGCAATTTCACAATACGCATGTCATTTAAACAGGTCTGTCTATTGGAAAACGGTCAGATTAAAGGTTCTATATTACACAAAATTCACTCGTTTGAGCTTTAAGTCATGTTATAATGCTGTTACCTCCTCAAAAACATGCCTGGAGTTGTGTTTTCTTTCATTCACACATGTTTGAGCAACTCTTTATTATTAGTCTGTCTACATCTACAAAGCTCAAAATGCTCCGTTCCACCTTGTGATGTCATGAAGTGGTAGTTTTCAAGTTAACAGCTACTTTTTACCTTTAGTTCAGTAGAAATTGGCAGTTTCAGGGCTGAAATCATCCAAATGATTCTAGTGAAGGCGTGTGGAGTTTAAGAACACACCAGACAGCGCACTTCCTGTATTACCACATGATGACATCACAAGGTGGAACAGGGCGTTTTCAGTTTTGAAAGAAGATTACACAGCCTAAATATGCAGGATTTGTGTGTTAAACATGTGTGAATGAAACAAAACACAACTCCAGGTCTGTTTGTGATGAGGAAACAACATTAGAAGAGATCAGAGAATAGCTTAATACAGCCCTTTAATCATTTGGAGTTTTACCTTTCGGTTTTATGCAACATCGCTATGGCAACAGTCCTCATTTTGGATCGTTCTGAAACTCATGGACAGTGCGCTACTTATCAGACATGAATGAGTTGAAATGGTTTCCAGAAAACGCGACTATTTGTCACAATTAATGAACTGGTTTATAATGAGTTTTGTAACATTACATGAGACCAAATCTAACCAGCGCTGAATGAGACTGTAATAAACTCTATTATACATTTAAATGGATAATTGGATAATTGTTTTGCCACACACACAATTAAACCTGACTTGCCTTTCCCATACTAATGTTTGGTTTGGATTCCAGCCAGAGTTCCTTGTATTTATGTAAATTACTATTTCGGTCCTTTCGTTTTAGGCTTTAACCTGTATTAAAGATGGAGCAGATCTGCCACCTCTTTGTCTCAGTGGAGATGTAAGGGGAAGTGTCTTGCCCAAGGACACAGCAACTGTATTCATCTATGGGAGCTGGAATCGCAATGCCAACCTGTGGGTTAGGATCTGATCGCTCTATCAGTGATGTTTTTTAATACTGAGAGTAGGTTTTGAACCAGCAACCTTCAGATCAGAGTTATGTTTTACAGTGTGGCGTCGTGTTTGTACGTCTCCATGGAGACAGGCAGGTGACGACACGAGGGCAATGTTTGATTTTTGGGTTTGTTTGTTGTTGTTTTATCTAATGCCATACTGTGAAACATTCCAGACAATGCATTAACATCCCCATTCGACAAGCAAGTGGCAGACTCTCCACCAGAAGTTCCACAGTGCACCTTTAATCTTGCCAGTGTTTTTTTTTTGCTGTTCTTATCTATAGGGCTATCACAGACTATAATGACTTTTAATACAGTTTAAAATCTTTTAATTAATTAATTCCCAAACACCTCACTGAATATTTCCATTAATTTAATTTAATTTAATTTAGTTTTGTTTTTTTGTTTTTTTTTATTTGTATTTTTACTATTATTATTATTTTTTTGGCATTCAATTAGTGACATGTTTGCTCCTATACCAGTGCTTGAGCTCTGTATTACTGCCAGAGCCTTGCCTCGGGGAGCAGGAGAACACCATATCCAGCTTCCTGCTTGTTTCCATGGAAATGTACTTCTTTTGGCTATAATATTCCACAGTGTAACACAAAACTCCTTTATCTACATGGAGAATGTTCCGAAGTATGGTTTTAACAATACTGCAGTCATGCAATCATGCAGGTGACATGCCACCTCCGGAAAGTTACACACTGTACCTTTAAAATCTATTTACATTTTTTATTCATTTATTTTTGTGGAAATGATTTTACAGTTTGCAGTATTATTGATGCCATAAACAACATATCACAGTGTTACTACTACTACTACTACTGTAACTACTTTACCATGGGTTTGTTTTTCTTCTTTGTTTATTTTTTTTATTTTTTTTTGAATTATTATTATTATTATCATTATTATTATTATTATCATCATTATTATTAATATTATTTTATGCATGTTTTTTAGAGCAATGACAGTAAAGTTAAACATTAGCAACAACAGATAATAACATTTTCATACTAAAAAAAACTTGAAAATATGATAAAAATATGGAAACTCTGAATCTATCTATCAAGCATATTTTCTGATCAGTTTCATTCAATCTTTAATTAAATTAGGATGTATTTTTATAATATTTTTAACATAAGTAATTTACCACACGCTCAATTTTTTTTTTTTTTTATATATTTATTATTATTATTATTATTAATATTTTCTGCAAGATAGATGTAAATCTAATGCCATACTGTGAAACATTCCAGACCACGCATTAACATCCCCATGAAACAAGCAGGTGACAAACCCTAGATCTGAAAATTGGCATAGTGCACTTTTAATCTCTCCAGTGTTTGTATAGAGCCATCGCTGACTATTTAAAGCAGATTGAAATAATTTTAATAACTGTTTTACTCGAAAACATCTCTGAATAGCTTTCATTCCATTTTTATTATTATTATTATTATTTTGGCGGCGTAGATTAGTGACTTGTATGCGCCTGCACAAGAATGTTTGTGCTCTGTCTTACTTCCAGAGCCTTGCCCCAGGAAGAAGCAGAACACCATTATCCAGCTTCAATATTTAAAGCCGCTGGGAGCTGCTGTCTGTGTGTGTGTGTCTGTGTCTGTGTGTGTGTGTCTGTGTGTGTGTGTGCGTGTGGGCGTGTGTGTGTGTGTGTGTGTGTGTGTGTGTGTCTGTGTGTGTGTGTGTGTTTGTGTGTGTGTGTGTGTGTGTGTGTGTGTGTGTGTGTCTGTGTCTGTGTCTGTGTGTGTGCGTGTGCGAGTGCAGGGGGTGGGAGGGGGTTAGAGATTTTTGCAGAAGAGGAGAGAAGGCAGCCCCGGGACACTCAAGGTCAAGGACAAGCCACCGAATAATACATCAACCACCAAACATCCCATAGAATAGGTTTATATGAGCTTATTTCTTTCTTTCCTCTTTATTTGTCAGGGACCATGAGCAAATTCATTCATCTGACAAAAGAAGGAGATGATTTGCACCAGATTTCGCTGCTGCTGCTGCTTTCCTCTTCAGTCCCTGGGCAGGTGAATACACATTAAAACACACATTTCATCACAGTTCATCAGTTCATCATTGACATTAGCAGTAAAATACAATACCATGTCTAGTTCAGTATGTTTCCTACTGTCCAAACCAATATAAATGTCAGGATTTGGGTTTTTTGGTATGTTCTGTGCTGTTTTTTTTCCCCCTCCATTCTGTGTCTGTGTCTGCACCTCTAGGAGTACAAAGGAGCTACAGATTCTGCCAGATCGTCAAGTCATCTTCCAGTTTTCTCATCGGTGTATCCTCCATGATCCCATTTCTTGGACCCACCGTGCACCTCAGCTTTCGACCCAGCTCGTACACCTCAGTCTCTGACCCCAGCGTCCTACTACCAGCTCCTCCAACCAGCATTCACATCCTCCTGTTTGCAATGAACTCCGTCAAACCGGTACCCCAAGTCTGTATCTTTGGTCCACCATTCTTTACGACAATAAAAAAACATTATGTGCAGGTTTTTTACAGTGAAACAGAACAATACAAATTAACTACAGTGATGTCGACACATGTGATTATCTAAAATGTGTTTTTTTTTTTTTTTCGAATTTCTAGTACACTTATTCAGATCTCCAAGCTGTTTCAGACCTGTTCAGACTGTCTGGAGCTGATGCCACTGTCTGTTGGTTTAAAAAGAAAAGGTCGACTGAGCAAAGGCCGAGGATCTTTTTTGGAACTAAGCAATTTCAGTTCACAGAGGAACGAGTGGATCGGGGAGTATGTTCGGAGCAAAGTTTAATACATTTTCACATCACATCAGAGTTTGAAGTCGTGATTTCAGATGGAGAGCAGGGTCTATGTAAGTCTATTCACTATTAAAGAAAGAAATCCAGAAATGTTTAGACGTATCATTAGACTAGTTGGAAATCGGGTTCTCAAACTTGTCTGTCATCTTACAGTCTTTTCAAACCAAGATTGATCACAAGCAAAAGACTGAGTTTAAATCTGTCAACTGGACAAATCGTTGCAGGAGTGAAGACGTTTCGCTGCTCGTCCAAGCCGCCGCTTCTTCAGTTCTGGTCAGATATCTGTCTGAAGGGAGGAGCTAACTACACTAAAAGTATAAACAGGTATTGTTTCCAGTTTCAGCCTTAATGACCCTATTCAACCTTTAATGGCCCTCCTATTGTTCTCTTTGTTCCTGTTTGCTTTGGGTCTGAGGATGGAATCATAGACCTGTGAAAGATTATGTCTCAGGCCTCCATTCCTGTTTAAGGAAGGATTGTCTTTCCTAACAAAAATTGCTTCTTTAACTCTCCTCTCAAACCATTTCTTTTCTCTGGTTAAGATCTGAACTTCACTATCTTCGAAGGAGTGGTTAATGACTTTGAGGTGGAGATGTACAGCAGACTGGGGTCCCGAGGGGCTCTCACGACGGTGTAGGTAAAGAAGTTGACAGATTTAAACTTCGTCTTTGGCTTTGGATCAGAACTGGACGACTGAGGGATTACACAGACAAAGAACGATCACATTTTTTATATAGCACTTTACATCAAGGAACTGGGAGCGAGGTGGTTGAAGTGTCTTGCCCAAGCACACAACAACAGCATTCGTCTGTGGGAGCTGGAATCGCACCGCCAACCTGTGGGTCAATGGACGTGGCCGCTCTACCGATGATTCACTCAACACATCTCACATTTTGCGTTGTATCTTTGGACTAGTTGGGATTTGGGTTCACAAACTTGTATATTTATCTGTGTGATCTTGTCTTCACGATCGCCCGGAGGCAGTAGTGAAAAATTAATGTCACTTAGTTATTTGCGCTGACAGAAAAGATGTTACGCTCTGTGCCAGGTCATACTTAATGTGGAAACTATGATCGGTATTATCAATAAATCATGACATTGTGGTTTTGCATATCTCAAACCTTCAATTCAGTTTTAAACAGTGGTGGAATGTAACCAAGTACAACAAGTAAAAAAGTATAACATCTGAGGTATCTGTATGTTACTTAAGTACATTTCACAGTGGTACTTTTTACTTCTACCTCACTACATTTGAGAGCAGTATCTGTACTTTCTACTACATTTTTGAACAGGACTGAAAAGTAAAAGTATTTAACTCGTTCATAATTTAAGCAAGCAAAAAATACAAAAAAAAAACCAGCTAAAGAAAAAGATCATTCAGTTGTTTCTGTTGAACAAAATCTCTACATTTGAAGCTTTATAACACTCAAATCTGCACGAAATACTTTAACTTTTTACTCTTTAAGTACATTTTTAAGCAGGTACTTTAATACTTTTATTACGTTGACTTCATTAGATATTTTTACTTTTACTTGAGTGTTTTTTTGCTCCGGTATCTATACTTAAGTAACAACCAGTGCTGATTTTAAAGATGCACTAAGTCACTTTTCTGCTCACCTACTCATTCCCAGGAATTACCATTAAACTTTTCTATCTTGCAATAATTCAATGTATTTTTACTGCCAAAAACGTCATTGGCCTGGTAGTGTTACTATAGATTGTTCCTTCGCTTGCTTGTCTCCATGGAGATTGCTTTGAATGTTCCACAGTATCTATCTCCATGGTGATGGTGATGCTACCGACACAAGTTCTTGGTCAGAGCTAAGTCAGGTCTGTAAGTGGGGTCCCCTCTTCACAGATCTGACCTGTGATTTAGCCTAATGGCGTCGCTTGTTTTTCCATGCAGTTAGACGACTTTAAAAAGCCCTATTATGTCTAGTTTATAATGTTGTTTCCCCCTCAAAAAACAGACCTGGAGTTGTGTTTTGTTTCATTCACGCATGTTTGAGTAACTTTTTATTATCCGTCCGTTTACATCTGCAAACCTCAAAACGCTCTGTTCCACCTTGTGATGTCATGAAGTGGTAGTTTTCAAGTTAACGGCTACTTTTTACCTTTCGTTTAGTAGAAATTGCCAATTCCAGAGCTGAAATTATCCAGCGAAGGTGTATGGAGTCTTAAAAAAACACAGCGGACAGCGCACTTCCTGTATTACCACATGATGACATCACAAGGTGGAACGGCGTGGAAGAGCTCAGCCTAAATATGCAGGATTTGTGTGTGTTAAACATTTGAATGAAACAAAACACAACTCCAGGTCTGTTTGTGATACAGAAACAACATTATAACAGATGAGAAAGTAGTGCAATATGGGCCCTTTAAGTGTGGCCTAAATAGCAGCCATAGAAGAGACAGTATTTCCTCCGTGCTGCATATTTTAATAAGCCCGAGTATGCAGTAAATGACCTTAACTCCCCATATTTCCTTTTAAAAATGACCCTTTCACGTGCTGCGGGACTATTTTTCATTTGGGGCATTCTTCTTCACGCATTATCCAAAACATACCCGGGTGTAATGCGGGTCGTATGTTACAGAGGGAAGCCTTTTTTGATCTTAATAAAAAAGGTTTGGAAAAAGAATTGCTTTGCCTGCTTGGAATGCACAAACAGGTCCGGCGGGTCAATAGGCCACGTCTCCCAGAGCTAAACACGCCCGGGCTGTCTGCTGTGGGTTACAGTCGGATGGAGAGCGTTCGAGACAGCCGGAGATGAAAATGGTTTGTGAAGAAGGGGTTTTATATACGCAGTGGTGATGGAAGTACTCAATAGTGTTACTGCAGTGATAATACAGATACAGAGGGGAAAAATTACTCAAGTAAAGGTATCACATCAAAAAAATCGACTTAAGTGACAGTGTTTGTAGAAAGTAAAAGTGTTGTTCATTTGTTAAAGTGCGAAATGTAGTGATGTTGATTCAAAATGAGACGTATTTTGGTAACAATACGAATCAATTTCTTCACTTTTCTTACGAATTTTGTGTGTTTTTTTGTGTTTGCTCAAAGTCGAAGCTTGAACTCGAAAAGTTTAGTTAGAATTTTACCACGAACATGGTAAAAATAACCCCTCAAATCATATGAAAAGTACTTTTTACTTGTCAGTCCTGTTCAAAAATGCAGTGGAGTAGAAAGTAAAAAGTATCCACTGTAAAATGTACTTAAGTAAAGTACAGATACCTCAAACTTCTACTTAAGTACAGTACTTTGCTACTTGTACTTCGTGACACTGTAGACAATAATAGTTTTGGTTCACGTCACATGAAAATGTCCCAGAATCTCTTTTGTTTAAAGCCATAATATGTAACTTTTTTAGCTCAGTCTTTCATTTAAAGCCATAATATGTAACTTTTTTAGCTCAGTCTTTCATTTAAAGCCATAATATGTAACTTTTTTTTAGCTCAATCTATCATTTAAAGCCATAATATGTAACTTTTTTAGCTCAATTTTTTGTTTAAAGCCATAATTTGTAACTTTTTTTGCTCAGTCTTTTGTTTAAAACCATAATATGTAACTTTTTTGGCTCAATCTTTAGTTTAAAGCCATAATAAATCACGTTTTTTTAGCTGAATCTTTCATTTAAAGCCATAATATGTAACTTTTTTAGCTCAATCTTCTGTTTCAAGCCATAATATGTAACTTTTTAGTTCAATCTTTAGTTTAAAGCCATAATATGTAACTTTTTTAGCTCAGTCTGGATGGATCCTTCCTGGACGACGGAGGGATCACACAGATACACAAACACAAGCTCAGACCTGCCTCCTGTTTGGCCTGCAGGACGAGCTTCTCCTGCTTGTTTCCATGGAAATGTTGATTGGCATAAAGCTTAACTATCAGCATGAGGAATGTTTCAAAGTATTGTTTTATTTTTTAATATACCATACCTCCCTGAGCCGAACCTAGCTTTTGACCCGCAGTTAGATCTTGCACTAGCTAAACAACACTATAACACTACAAAATGTAATTCTGGTAATCAGCCTGGTCACCACCGGTTACATTTGCATGGGATCAGACAGTTGACAGAAATGTACACACTTCATATAAATGGACATAGCTAATCTGCCACGTTCCAAACAGGAAGTGATCATGGGCGCACATCCGGCTCCATCAACTCTGGCTCCAATTCACTTTACATTAAAAAACTGTGGCCCCTCTCTCTGTAAATGCTGCTGTCAGACTCATCATTTTGGTCTTAAAATGTTCGTATTAACCCGCTCTACATGATCCTGGAGTTTTTGTTTCGCTATTATGTCCATAACTCAAGATATGAACGTTAAATAAGAGGCGCCTTCTTTCCCCGATGTCGCTCTCATTAGCAACAGGTTTGATTGACAGCGTTTCTGAGCGGGAAGGGGCAGTACTGTCACAGTCGTTCTGCCTGTTTGCATGTTTATCCCCGAACCGGCTCCGTTTCCCAGCCTGTTCCGGTCCTTCTTTTGTTACCTCCCTGTTTTACCTGCAGCTGCCAGTCATTATCCAATCAACCCAGGGTCGTCTATATGTACTCGCTCTGTTCAGTTAGTTTGTTAGATTGTTGACCAGCTAAGAGCAACACTCAAGCTCAATATCTGAAATAGTCTGTTTGCATTTTTCCCTGGTTGAGTTACCTGTTCCTGAGTTTATTTCCCCAGTCCTGTTTCCCTTATTGAATCCCTGAAGTGGAAGAGATTTTCGTTGATATAAAATAAGACATTTATTCCTCAGTTGTTGTTTTTTTTTACATATTCTGAATTTCTGTTGTATTTACTAAGACGTTTGATTGTTCTCTTTGAGTCCAGTTCACCTGTGGTATAATTACCTTCCACAGCTTTGCTCCGGATTGGCTCTTTGGTTGCTATGACAATCGCGGTCTGAATTCAAAATATGAATCCTGGCTACAAATTCGCCGCTATAACCGCTCAATAAACGAGCTTCATCTAACTGGAGCCGAACACTATGGGTGATGTCACACTCACTTAGTCCACTTCTTTAAACAGTCTTTGGCCTGTCCACATGAAGCAAAAACTGGCACAAAGTTCATCGTCTTCTCTCTCAGTATAAATAAACAAAAGGAATTTTTTTTGGTTCACTATAGCTGCAGAAAGTGGTGCCGTTCTGCAACACCAAAAACGTGAGCGTCGTCAGCTGAAAGAACTTTAAACCGTAAGATTTGTGGAGCCAATCCCGGACAAATCAAGATAAGGTTCAACACGTGTTTGGTTTTTCTTTCAAAAACACTAAATAGTTATGTAGGTCACTGCCCTCCATCTGAACCAATGATCATCAAATTCTCAAAACAATAAGAATGACTTTTATGGTGTTGTGAGTTATTAAATTTGACAGTGATGCACTCTGGGAAATATGCAGCGGCGGTGGTTCATTTTGCACACCGCACACATGCTCCTGCAGGCGCCAAACCGACAGGTGAATTCACAGCAGTTAAAAGAAAAGAACAAAGCGCCGCGTGCATTGCGAGCATTCCATCTGAATCATGCAACGAGGAAACAGCCTATTATATTACTTCATACCAGCAGTAATGGGCTCCTGCTAATGGATGTTTAAAAAGACATTAAAATTTGGGAGTTGTCTGTTTTCTCAGTGCAAAAATAAACAAATAGGTTTCACTGAAATCTTGTGAACGCATCTACAAATCTGCAAAATGTATTCTAATAATGCATTGTAATGGGTAACTGTTTAAAAATACTGTTGAAAGCATCCAGGAGCTGTCAGTATTCTGCACAAATTGGTGTTGCATTGATAAAGTATGAGCTCTAAGTTGGATCGAAGCCTCGTGTATAGTACAACCTGGCTAACCCTGGCTAACTGCTGCAAGAATTCAATTTGTTGTGGAAAAATTACAATTCTAGATGAAAAGTAATCCATTTGTGAAGCCCAGTGAGTTTTGTCCTGTCTGTATCTGCTTTGTTACAACAGATACAGACAGAACAGGACCCAGGACCTACCCTGGACTCAGACTGGCAGCCTCCCGGAGTCCCAGGTCTCTCCGAGTCTCTCTCCTAGAGCATTTCTCCCCCTGGTCCTTACTCTTCCAGTCCCCGGAGCAACTGAGCAGTGAGTATTTATACCACTTCACACATGTTAATATCTGGTCTGGGTCTGACACACTGACACAGATGAAATGCATTTAAAGACTTGAGATAAGAATGTTTCCTTCACATATTTCCTTGTACAGTAACTCCCTCAAATAAAGAGTACCAATAGAGAGCAGACAGAGGACCCATAGAGCGCAAACAGGACCCATAGAGCGCACAGAGGACCCATAGAGCGCACACAGGACCCATAGAGCGCACACAGGACCCATAGAGCGCACACAGGACCCATAGAGCGCACACATAGACCCATAGAGCGCAGACAGGACCCATAGAGCGCAGACAGGACCCACAGAGCCCAGACAGGACCCACAGCGCACACAGGACCCACAGCGCAGACAGGACCCACTGAGAGCGCAGACAGGACCCATAGAGTGAACACAGACCCACAGAGCGCAGACAGGACCCACCGAGCGCACACAGAGGACCAATAGCATGCAGACAGGACCCATAGAGCGCAGACATTTACACTAAATAACATTACTAACAATTTGAATTGAAGCTCCAGTATGTCACTTTTCAGGGGCGTCTACAAATTAGCTATATCCATGGACACAACCAGGCTAAGTTTACAGCTCAGATCTGCAGAGAGGCGACCCCCGCTCACAAGAGTCAGTTTTATGTAATACAGGACCTTTAAACAATAAATCAATCCAGACTGAACACAGATATGTTTTGCAGATAATGAAGAGCTTCTCAAGCCCATCTCCATTTTACAAGTTCACTCATCTACATATTTTTCCCCATTTTTGCAGTAAGGTGGTCTGAAGGTCAACGTTAAGTTTTGCTTTAATGCCCCTGTGGGAATATGGCTCCCATTCCAACCGACTCATCATTCAGTCCCAGTCCTGCAGCTGGACCACCGACAAAGACTTTACAAAAAAACTGTATTATGCTGGATGTAATTTAGATGTAAACCACAACAAACTGCAGACATCAGGGGAGGCACTACAAGCAGAACTCATTATTTTTTAGCTTTTTGGTCAGTTTGTCCCCTTTCATGTGGAAAAAAAACTTGAAAAATGTTTTAATATTTCATTTAATGATCCTGCAGCTATAGAGTTATATGGGTCATTGTAACTTCAAAGGTCGTTTTCTCAAAATGCATTTTCATCCATAGAGACATAAGGATCAGCACCTGCACACAACAAACTTTAAAATCTGGTAATTAACACAATTTTGATGAAACATACCAAAGAATTTTTTAAATTTCCAATTCCAAGTCTGATTTATTTAAGTTTTAACTCTAAAAAATGAGGTGAAACTTGAATTTTTAGGCAAATGTTCAGTCATATCCAGTTTATTAAAATACTAAATAAGTTATCCAATTCCCCTCTGTATTTTTTGTGTCTACCATGACAACAAAATGAAGCAAGAAATTCAAACCTGGCTCTTTTCCTGTTTCTGTTTTGAATTGCCCAAAAATTGGCAACCTTGTCTCCATGGAGATGCCAGTGCTTTGCCTGAAAGATTTCACAGTGTGGCATTACTCTTATCTATGTGGCATTTACTCAATTAGAGGTGCTCAAAATACATCGGAAAACCTGCATTCTTATGTTGAGCTGGTACGCCTCTCCACAGATCTGACCTGCAACTTGTCTTGGTTGCATCAGCTGCTTGTTTCCACGGAGATACATGCATTTTCTGTTAAGCTGGTTTGCCTCTCCATAGATCTGGCCTGTAACTTGGCGTTGTCGCATCACCTGCTCGTCACCATGGAGATAGATGCATTTTCTGTTAAGCTGGTTCGCCTCTCCACAGATCTCATTTGCAAGTTGACCTGGCTACACCCACCTCCTTGTCTCCATGGAGATATACGCATTTTATATTGAGCCGGTTCTCCTCTCCACAGATCTAACCTGCAACTTGACCTGGCTACATCATCTGCTTGTCTCCATGGAGATATATGCCTTTTATTTTAAACTAGTTCACCTCTCCACAGATCTGACCTGCAACTTGTCTTGGTTGCATCAGCTGCTTGTTTCCATGGAGATATATGCATTTTCTGTTAAGCTGGTTCGCCTCTCCATAGATCTGGCCTGTAACTTGGCGTTGTCACATCATCTGCTTGTCTCCATGGTGAGCTGTTCCGCCTCTCCACAGATCTAACCTGCAGCTTGTTTCGATTGCACCACCTGCTTGTTTCCACGGAGATAGATGCATTTTACGTCAAACCGGTTCGCCTCTCCACGGATCTGACCTGCAACTTAGTCTGGATGCATCACCTGCTTGTCGCCATGGAAACTGATCCGTTTTCACGCCAGAGACACTGTAGACGCCGCAATAACATCTCCACGGATACAAGCACACAGCTAAAAAAGTCCCGTAGTGGAGCTTTAAACCCTGACTCAGTATTCTCCTCCACGGTTTGGAAACTGCTCCTTGTCGCTTCTCCAGACGGAAAAGCATTTTGTGAAACATTATTGCTATTCGACTGTGTCTAATCTCGCACGCTGACAAATCCAGAGGAGGAATCCCTTTAAAAACGGCGTGTAAAGTGCCGAGAGGTTATGAAATGTTTGTGCTCAAGGTCAGAGAGGTTTTTATCCAGCGGACTCTTCGTGTGAGAACAGCGTTTTGTCGCATCTACATGTCTGATCACACAGGCTAATCCCCCACATGTGGACATGAGCTTTCACTGTAAAATAAAACTACTACAGCACATTCAGAATAACTCTACCAACTGTATTTTTGATTTTATTTGCTTATTGGGAGTATAGATTGTTTCCTCCATCACTGCATGAAATGTATTAATGAGAGATTATGATGAAACTGACTCAATATCGCACTCGTTTGTTCAGGAACTTTTAATACAAGATTTAATGATGGTCTATGTCTAAAAACTGGACAATAGAGAGGAGGAGGAGAGGAGGAGGAAGATAGAGGAGAGGGGGACAGAGGAGGAGGAGAGAGGGAGGGAGAAGGAGAAGGCTAGAGGAGAGAGCAGTGAGGGCTGGAGTGAGAGGAGGAGGAGAGGGAGTGACAAAGGAGAGGAGGAGGAGAAAGATAGAGGAGAGAGAAGGGGGAGGAGAGAAGGAGAGAGGAGAGGAGGAGAAAGGGATTAAGAGGAAGGGAGGAGGAGATGGATAGAGGAGAGAGGGAGTGAGAGAGGAGAGGGACAGAGGAGGAGAGACAAAGAGGAAAGGAGGAGGCGAGAGGGAGGGAGGAGGAGGAGAAGGATAGAGGAGAGAGGGAGTGAGGACTGGAGTGAGAGAGAATGAGGAGAGAGAGAGTGAAAAAGGAGAGGAGGAGAAAGATAGATGAGAGAGGAGGGGAGAGGGAAGGAGTAGGAGAGAGAAAGAGGAGAGGAGGAGGAGGAGAAGGAGGGAGGGAGGAGGAGAAGGATAGAGGAGAGAGAGAGTGAGGGCTGGAGTAAGAGAGGAGGAGGAGAGAGAGAGTGAAAAAGGAGAGAAGGAGAAAGATAGGGGAGAGGGAAGGAGGAGAGAGAAAGAGGAAAGGAGGAGGAGAGAGGGAGAGAAGAGAGGAGGAGAAAGGGATTAAGCGGGAGGGAGGAGGAGATGGAGGGAGTGAAGGCAGGAGTGAGAGAGGAGGAGAGAGAAAGAGGAGAGGAGGAAGAGGGAGGGAGGAGAAGAAAGACAGATGAGAGAAGGAGAGAAGAGGAGAGGAGGAGAAAGGGATTGAGCAGGAGAGAGAGAGGAGAGGGAGTGAGGAGAGAAGGAGTGAGAGGAGGAGAGAGAGAGAGGAGACGAGGAGAGAGGAGGAGACAGAGAGGAGAAGAGGACAGAGGAGAGAGGAGAGGGTCTTTTAACACAGATCTCATGGTCACAATAGAGCAAAGAAATGTGGAAAAAAGCTTTTGGTTATTTTGCTGCTGCTTTTCTGACTTCAGTCGTATTATTATATTAGTACAGAACAGAAGTCACAGTGTTTGACCCGCAGAAACATAGAGAAAGTGTCAGCCGTCACCTCCAGTTTCTCTTTCTATAAAACCTTCAAATCAGGTGATAAATCTAGAGGTAATAATGGACCCAGACTTAAACTTTAACAGCCACATCAAATCAGTAACATCTGCAGCTTTTTAACATCTAAAAACATGTCAAAAATCACTGTTAACTGTTAAAACCAGACTGTTCACTGGCCTCTTCAAACGGGCCTTAAGACAGAACAGTACATCCAGATAGAACACTGCTGCGAGAGGTCTGACTAGAACCAGGAACTAAACCAGAACTAAACTAGGACTAAACCAGGACCAAACCAGGACTAAACCAGGACGAAACCAAGACTAAACCAGGACTAAACCAGGACTAAACCAGGACTAAACCAGGACTAAACCAGGACTAAACCAGGACTAAGCCAGGACTAAAGCAGGAGTAAAGCAGGACTAAAACAGGACTAAGCCAGGACTAAACCAGGACTACGGCAGAACTAAACCAGGAGTGAAAGCAGGACTAAACCAGGGCTAAACCAGGACTAAAGCAGGACTAAAGCAGGACTAAACTAGGACTAAACTAGGACTAAACCAGGACTAAACTAGGACTAAACCAGGGCTAAACCAGGACTAAACCAAGACTAAAGCAGGACTAAAGCAGGACTAAACTAGGACTAAACTAGGACTAAACCAGGACTAAACCAGGACTAAACCAGGACTAAACCAGGACTAAACCAAGACTACGGCAGGACTAAATCAGGACTAAACCAGGACTAAGCCAGAACTAAATCAGGACTACGGCAGAACTAAACCAGGAGTGAAAGCAGGACTAAACCAGGGCTAAACCAGGACTAAACCAAGACTAAAGCGGGACTAAAGCGGGACTAAACCGGGACTAAACCGAGACTAAAGCAGAACTAAACCAGGACTTCAGCAGGACTTTGTTTATCTGTGCATATGACTGAGAGGTTTTTATTCTGCACTCTTCTCTTTTAACGTAAATTTAAAGATAATTATTTATGATTATTCATGTTTTGAGATGTTGTATTGTGATTTTTATGTCTTTCTTATTCTGTAAAGCACTTTGAATCACCTCGTGTATGAATTGTGCTGTACAGATAAACTTGTCTTGCCTAATTAGACCCGAAATCCCCCGCACAAACACACACAGCTTTAACTAGACTTGTTATTTTTTGCAGTGCATTGACTCACATGCCCTCACCACTCCTGCAGTACCCCTTCACCACCACCACGAGGCGCGCTTTTTCTCTCATCTCCCCCCCCCAAACAAGTGAGCAGGAGACAGACGTACAGGGCACTCTCCCGTTCTCGTTCCTCTGGCTCGGCTCTGGCTCTCTCCAATCTCTCCCAGATATTACGCACAGGAGGCGAGGGAAGCAGAGGACACGCAGCGGAGCCTGTCCACCGTTAGAAGGTGAGGTAAATTCCGTGTTGGGGGCTTTTAGATTGTGCAGGGCGCGTGGTGATGGATTGGATGCACTAATCTTGGAGTGAGAGGAGCGTAGACAGTTGCGCACGGGACAACGTCGTGCGCCTGAGATGCTGCGAACGGCTCGTGCACGTTGAGACATTAAAACAATACGGGCAGATGGAGAAAATGAGTTGTGTGCAGATTGTAATGTCGTGGGCAGATTATTTATGGATGCATTTTAAGTCTGGGTATTGCTGTTTTGCATATATCGCACCATGTTTTATTTATTTAATCCGATGCTCTACTTTTCCCCCGAAAGACCCTGTTTTTTTTGCAAGTAGGTGTTTATTTCTTGGGGCGCGACTGTATTTACAGACAAGCCACACTGGGATTGAGACTAAACTGGGACTAGACCAGGACTAAACCAGGATTAAACCAGGATTAAACCGAGACAAGAACAGGACCTAACCAGGTCTACATCAGGACTAAACTGGGACTGGACCAGGACTAAACCAGGACTACTACAACAGAACCTAACCAAGTCTACATCAGGACTAAACCAGGATTAAACCAGGATTAAACCAGGACTAAACCAGGACTAGAAGAGGATCTAACCAAGTGTGCATCAGGACTAAACTTGGAATAGACCAGGACTAGACCAGGACTAAACCAGGACTACTAGAACAGAACCTAACCAAGTCTACATCAGGACTAAACCAGGATTAAACCAAGACAAGAACAGGACCTAACCAGGTCTACATCAGGACTAAACTGGGACTAAACCAGGACTGAACCAGGACTGGAACAGAACCTAACCAAGTCTACATCAAGACTAAACCAGGACTAAACCAGACTGGAAGATGATCTAAAGAGGAAAATGTACATCAGGACCAAACTGGGACTAGACCAGGACTAGACCAGGACTAAACCAGGACCACTAGAAACAGGACCTAACCAAGTCTACATCAAGACTAAACCAGGACTAAACCAGGACTAAACCAGGACTAGAAGAGGATCTAACCAAGTGTTCATCAGGACTAAACTGGGACTAGACTAGGACTAAACCAGGACTAAACCAGGACTAAAAGAGGACTACTACAATAGGACCTAACCAAGTCTACATCAGGACTAAACTGGGCTCAAACCAGGACTAGGATGTGGATGTCCCCGTTATAATTATCTTATGTGATGTGGTAAGATAATTCATAGTTATGCACAGCGTAGCCTACGACTAAAGCTATAACCTGGAACATAGACGTGTAGCAGTTGTTGTGCAGGTTTAGTTTTTCTGACTGACAGCTGGCTGAGCGTCCTCACCTCTTAGGCAGCGTCCACGATGACATCATGGCCACCGCTCCGGCTAACAGCTACTTTTTACGTTTAGTTCGATGGGGACGGGCAATTCCAGGCCTACTTCCTGTATCACCTCATGACATCACAAGGTGGAACGGTGTGTTTTCAGTTTGAGAGAAGAACTAAGCCGGTATATGCAGAGTTTGTGCGATTTAAACGTGTGAATGAAGCAAAAAAAGCACAACTCCAGGTCTGTTTTTTATAACATAGATCAGAAAACGGCGTCTCGGAGTCTCACTATGGTTATGTGAAGTTATGTGAGACAAGCCCCGAGTCAGGTGAACGAAGTCTAGACACTGCTTCCTCTCGATATTGATTACGGTTAGTATCATTCTCATTGATTCACATACCCATTAGATCAGCTTGTATACTCTGAGATGTTTTGTTTTGAGTCAGATTATAAGGGGTGATGTCAGGATACTCAAATTTCCCAGCTTCAATACTAAGGAATGCACTCAATATTCGATACTAGACAATTAGACAATACAATGTGATTTTCCCTCGTTTATCGCCGGGGTTACTTTCTGAAAATAACCCGCAATAGTTGAAGTATCAGCTTTATTTTTTACGCTTTATGTTTCTTGGCTGTAAAACCCCTCACCACACACTTTATACACTTTTCTCACACAGGCATTAACATTTTCTCACATTTCTCTCTTATTTAAACACAAAGTTCAAATCTTCATCGGTGCCTTTGTCGGTGCAGAACGTTTCATCGACATTGTGGGTTTTGTCGGGGAGAAAACTTGCAAACATACAGCACTTAAGAGTCACACTGCGATCCAACATTTATGTAAATTTGTCTGAACATATTCTGTACTGTACAGGAGACACGGAGGAGACTGATGGACAATGGTCTACAGTCCCTCAGCCAATCAGGACGCAGAACACAATGGTCTACAGTCCCTCAGCCAATCAGGACGCAGAACACAATGGTCTAGTGAAGCTGTGAAAGGTGAACTGTGATATACCGAGAGACAACTGAACTTTCTTTTCTGTTCCCATGTGTCTTATATGTGTGTGATCCCTCAGTGTGCAGTAGGTTCATCGTGGTCCAGGGGTGTTTATACTCGTCTATGTGTCTTATACTTCCTCTGATACAGCTCAAGATCATCCTAAAACAGAGGTGCCCAAACTTTTTTTTATCGAGGGCCACATCTCAAAACATATTCTAAGCGGGGGGCCACAGACGGTTGTCAAATACAGTGCAGTGCTTTATACACCGCTGTGTGTTAATAAAGCTTGAAACACATTCATTTTAGGTCTGTATCACACTGCAATGTGACGTTTGAGGATATAGTGGTAGAAATAGTTTAATCTGCTGTTAAAAGTTCTGCTTATGATCAATTGGGCCGGTTCAGCAGGAGGTCTGAGGGCCAAAAAAACTGATCTGAGGGCCGCATTTGGCACCCAGGCCGTAGTTTGGACACCCCTGGTCTAAAACTGGAGGAAAGGTCCATTTCTGTCCTGTGAATGTGACTTTTTAGTATCGATACCGGCTCAAATGAGTATCTAGTTTCGATTTTAGCTTTACTATCTGATTAGCATCTGATTTTCGAGATTTTTTGACAACCCTACATAACTGTGACACAAAAGCAAAGAGTTAGACGAGACATTTAAAGCCCTTTATAACATGTTTATTGAGATGAATGTAAAGATCTGTGTAAGGTTCCAGTGTAGTACTTTTACTATCAGATCCCGACACATTCCTCGTCTGCCCCGTGTTTTTTTATCTCCGGTTCTGTCCTGTTTTTCCGGAGGTACTTCCTGGATACGTTGTTGTTTAGTCCTGGATTTGTTGAGCCGTATTCCCGGTTTAGCTTTTGTTTAGACTGGATTTGATTTGTTTCTCGTTCACACTGGGTTTTGCGACTGATTAACGATGATAGAAGACAGCAGAGGCAGTAGCTCAGGTGGTAGCGTGTTTGTTCACTGACCCACAGGTTGGCGGTGCGATTCCAGCTCCCACAGACGAATGCTGTCGTCGTGTCGTTGGGCAAGACGCTTAACCCACCTCGCCCCCAGTGTCTGTGTGTGAATGGGTGGCTGGTTCATTGATGGAAAGTGATTTGAGGGTCAAAAATGTGAGCAAAAGAGTTACTATTTTGAAATATTTATACTGAAATACGTGTGACATGATGTAGGTGATGTTGTAGAATATCTGGATACTTTTTGTACTCATGGTGAAGTTTTGTATTTTTGAAGTATTGTCGTGTTTTTAGAATCGTGTTTATTTCTGCCCCCGGGTTTGACTTGGCCTTTATATGAAATAATGTGGCTGAAATTCCCACATGCAACTTTTTCTACTGTAACTGTTGTTGTGTTACTTACCCATCTCTCCCTCCATCTCACTTTGTCTCTCCCTCTCTTTTTCTCTCTCCTCTCTCCATCTCTTTCTCTCTTTTCCTCCTTTCTCCCTCTCTGTCTCCCTCCTCTTTCCCTGTCTCTTTCTCCTTTCCCTCTCCCTCTCTGTCTCCCTCCTCTCTCTCCTCCCTGCCTCCCTCTCCTCTCTCCCTCCCTCTCTCCTCTCTTCCTCCCTCCCTCCCTCTCTCTGTCTCCTCCCTTTCTCCCTCCTCTCTCCTTCTCTCTCCTCTCCTCTGTCCTCTCTCTCTCATCCCTCTCCTCTTCTCCCTCTCTCTCTCTCTCCTCTCCCTCTCTCTCTCTCTCTCTCCTCTCTCCTCTCTCTACCTCCCCTCTCTCTCTCTCCCTCTCTCCCTCTCTCTCTCCCTCCTCTCCTCTCCTCTCCTCTCTCTCTCCCTCCCTCTCCTCTCTCCTCCCTCCTCCCTCTCCCTCTCTCCTCTCCCTCCTCTCTCTCCCTCCCTCCCCTCTCTCTCTCCTCCTCCCTCCCCCTCTCTCTCCCTCTCCTCTCTCCTCCCTCCTCCTCTCTCTCTCTCTCCTCTCCCTCCCCCTCCCCCCCGCCCCCTCTCTCCCTCTCTCCTCTCCTCCTCCCCTCCTCCTCCTCCCCCCCCTCCTCCCCCTCCCTCCCTCCCTCTCTCTTCTTTTCCCCTCTCTCCCCCCCTCTCTCTCCTCCTCTCCTCTCTCCCTCCTCTCCCTCCCTCTCCACTCTCTCTCTCTTCTCCCTCCTCTCCCCCTCCCTCCCTCTCTCCCTCTCTCCTCCCCTCTCCCTCTCCCTCCTCTCCTCGCTCTCCTCTCCCTCCTCCCTCCCCTTCCTCCCCCTCTCTCTCTCTCTCCGTCTCCCTCTCTCTCCTCTCTCCTCCCTCCCCTCCTCCTCCCTCTCTCCTCCCTCTCTCTCCCTCTCCTCTCTCTTCTCCCTCCCTCCTCCTCTCTCTCTCTCCTCCCTCTCCCTCTCCCTCCTCCCTCTCTCTTACTCTCCCCCTCTCCTCCCTCCTCCCTCCCTCTCTCTCCTCTCTCTCTCTCTCTCCCTCTCTCTCTCTCTCTCTCCTCCTCGCTCTCCTCTCTCTCTCTCTCTCTCTCCTCCCTCTCTCCTCCCTCCTCCCTCCTCCTCTCTCTCCTGGCCTCATTCCAGAGCACAATGTCAGTGTCGTCGCGCGGCCGTGCTCTGTAGTTCTACCCCAGTGTGTCACAAGGCTCCACAACGGCTCCCTCCAGAGCAGCAGCAGCACCCGCCTCAACAACAACGGCCCCGGGAGCAGCAGCAGCAGCAGCAGCAGCACCCACTGGCCCCCGCCCCCCCCCCACCACCACCCGCGAGCCCCGTCCCAAACCAGGAGCTACAGCCACTCTCACTTCGGGCCCCACACACACAGGCGCAGAGGTTCAGCTGTCAGCTCTCCAGCAACAGCCTCTCAACCATGAACAGAAGTAGTGAAAGAATCGGAGTCCCAGGTACCGGGAGCCAAGTTTGTGAAGGAGCCGCTCTATCCCAAAGCACCGCATCAGGTAGGATTTGAATTTTTATTTTTTGTTTATGTGCAGTTTAGACACTTGCAGATAGTAAAAGCGGAAAGTTAAATCTGTCAACTGGACAAAAAGTTGTAGGAGTTTTGGTTTTTACTGTGGATTAGACCTAAATGACGATTGATTTTTAAGACTTTTTAAGCGTAATCTGGTTGTAAATGTCTTTCATTATTGCCTTTTATTTATTTATAACTCTGTTTGTGTGAATATCATGAGTAGTGCTGCAACTAACAACATATATTTATTTTTTATACTTTAGTTTTTATATATTTTTTTATACTCTTTGCTTTGGTGAAAAAATATTTAGTAGACTTATTTGAGTTTTTTTCTTTACTACATAATTCCATATATTTTGCTTCATATATTTAATCTGGTCTGGTGCATGTAGATAAAATGTGGAAAGTAGTAAAAATTAAAAAACATTGAATGAGGAGAGGTTATGTCCAAACATTTGATGCTTTATTCTTTTTTTAAATGTGAGCTTAATAATTTAACAGGATTCATTGGGGTTATCTCTGTTGGTCGATCCATTTGGATGAATAACAACAAAAAGTTCACGAAAATAGTTGTCATAAAGTTTGACTCGTGTGGAAACAGAAGGATTTTTGATATAGCGACAGGAGCTCAGTTGTTAGTGTGTTTGCCGCTGATCTGAAGGTCGCCGGTTCGATTCTCGCTCTTAACGTAAACATCGTTGGTTGAGCGGCGAGGTTGGCGGTGCGATTCCGGCTCCCATAGATGAACACGTTGTTGCGTTCCCTCTCTCTCATCTCCATAGATGAACTGTTGTTGCGTTCTCTCTCATCTCTCTCTCTCTCCCTCCCTTTCTCCTCCCTCCCTCCCTCTCTCTATATCTCCTTTCTCCTCTCTCCCTCACTGTCTGTATTCCTCCCTCTCTCTCTTCCTCTCTTTCTCCTCCCTCCCCCTTCCTCTGTCCTCCTTTCTCCCTCCCTGTCTGTCCTCCCTCCCTTTCTCTCCTCCCTTCTTCCCTCTCTCCTCCCTCCCTTTCTCCTCCGTCTCTCCCGCCTCTGTTCTTCCTCTCCTACCTCTCTTCTCTCCTCCTCTCTCCTCTCCCTCTGTCTCTCCTCTCTCCTCCTCTCCTCCTTTCTCTTCTCCTTCCTCCCTCTCTCTCTCTCCTCCCTCTCTCCCCTCCCTGTCTCTCCTCTCTCTCTCCTCTTTCTTTTCTCCCTCTCCTCTCTCCTCCTCCTCCCTCTGTCTCTCCTCTCTCTCCCTTCTTTCCTTTCCTCCTCTCTTTCCTTTCTCTTTCCTTTCTCCTCCCTCTCCTCCCCCTCGCCTCTCCTATCTCCTCCCTCCGTCTTTCCTTTCCCTCTTTCCTTTCTCCTCCCTCTCTCCTCCCTCCCTCCCTCCCTCCCTCCTCTCTCCTCCTCTCTCTCCCTCCCTCCCTTCCTCTCTCCTCTCCCCTCCCTCTCCCTCCCTCTGTCTCTCTCTCTCCTTTCTCCTCTCTCCTCCCCCTTTCCTCTCTCCTTCGAATCCCGCTCTAAACATCGTCATTTGACCGCTGAGGTTGTCGGTGCGATTCCAGCTCTGACAGACAAATCCTGTTGTCGCGTCCTTGGGCAAGACACTTACCTCCCCCACCTCTTCCTCAGTGTCATGTATGTTGAAGTAATAGTATCTGTGGAGACTTTATACAGATAATTTGAAAACCAGCCAAGATTTCAAACAGCTACTTCAACCAACTAATTACTACAGCTATTGTTACATTTTAATGAAGTCACAGTTATTATGGAGAAGTTTGTGAGTCACTACTGTGGTTATTATCTCAAAGGTAGAGCTCGAATGGCTGAATCTGATTGTGTAATAAGCCTTTTGTCCTCCCTCTGTGTGTTACACCGTTTGGATGAGCCACAGTCGTGTCTCGTCTGAAGCGTTTTCCTCTGATTAGATGAAGAGATGAGATCGGCCAAGGACCAACTTCAAACTGTGACTCAATCAATATTAAAGCCTCAGCCCAGACTTTTACACATGATAAGTGGAAGTACATTCAGACGTGATGGATTGTGTCTTTAGAGTATTTCAATGAGCACTGTAGTAAAAGTACAGGTGAGATTCAGCGCATTATTTGAAGGATTTTTATGTTTTTTCAATATATATCTATGTGTTTTCAAGTTAGTACCGCAGTGGTGGAAGGTAATGAAGTAAAAGTAGTAAAATGCTGTACTTAACTAGAACTTTTAGGTGTATTAAGTACCTTTTACAGTGGATACTTTTTACTTTTACCTCACTACATTTGAGAGGAGTATCTGTACTTTCTACTCCACAGGACTGCAAAATTAAAAGTACTTTTCGTATGATTTGAAGGGTTATTTTTACCATGTTCGCGATAAAATCCTGACGAAAATTTTCGATTTCAAGATTCGGCTTTGCTCAAATAAAAATAAATACATAAAATTAATTTAAAAAGTTAAGAAATTGATTTGTTTTATTATTTATCGACCAAAATATCTCACATTTTTGTCATTTTTTAAATCAATATCACTACATTTGCTCTTTAAACACACAAATGAACAGCCTTTGTGTGAAATACTTTTACTTTTTACTCTTAAAGTACATTTTTAAACGGGTACTTGAATACTTTAACTTACTAATACTAGTTACTCAAGTCTCAAGTAAAAATAAAAGTGTACAAGGACACAGTGGAGTAGAAAGTACAGATACTGCTCTCAAATGTAGTGTAAAATGTACTACAAGTAAAGATACCTAAAAATTCTGTACTTTACTACTTGTACTTCATTACCTTCCATCACTTCCACATCTTCTGAATAGTTTTTTTTATCACGAAACCCCCAAACAAAATATAAATATATCTAAAATATCAAGCTCGATTTGTCAGTATCGCTCACCCGATATCCTCAAATGAAAAGTTACTCAAGTCTCAAGTAAAAATAAAAGTGTTTAGTCGAGATTTTACTGCGAACATGGTCAAAATAACCCCTCAAATCTCACAAAAAGTACTTTTTACTTTGCAGTCCTGTTCACAAACGTACTGGAGTAGAAAGTACAGATACTGGTCTGAAATGTAGGGTAGTAAAAGTAAAAAGTATCCACTGTAAAATGTACTAACCTTAAAATAGAGTACAGTACAGTACTTTACTTAGTTAAATAAAGTACAGATAACTAAAAAGTCTACTTAAGGGCAGTACTTTACTACTTGTATTTCATTACCTTCCCCCACTTCTACATCTTCTGAACATTTTGTATAAAGAAACTGCCAAAAATCTAAAATATCGAGCTCGTTTTGTCAGTATCGCTCACCCCGATATACATAAATCCTCAAATGAAACATAATTGGCGTTTTCTGCAGGATCTGGCTCGTTCTCGTTCATGTCTCGTTTTCTCGTTCTCGTTCATGTCTCGTTTTCTCATTCATGTCTCATTTTCTCGTTCTCGTTCATGTCTCGTTTTCTCGTTCATGTCACGTTTTCTCGTTCTCGTTCATGTCTCGTTTTCTCGTTCATGTCTCGTTTCTCGTTCATGTCTCGTTTTCTCGTTCTCGTTCATGTTTCGTTTTCTCGCTCTCGTTCATGTCTCGTTTTCTCGTTCTCGTCTCGTTTTCTCGTTCACGTCTTGATCACAGAGTTTAAAGATCTTCGCCCCAACGCCATCCTCGCCTCCTGAATCCGAGTTTGTCTTCTTAACTAATGAGTGAATCTCCTGTGTTGTGTTTTGACTGTGGAGTTTATAGTGATGAGATCATTTAGTTTAACGACCCTGGTGCTGGTATCACTCGTCTTTTGTTACGATCTTAGTCATTACGGAGAGAGTGGAAGTGAATACAAAACAAAGAGATTACATTACCTGATTTCTTCACCGACTTAGACTAGTGGAGGCGTTTTGACTCAAATAAGCCTGTCATGATCTTAAACTGTACATAGAAATGGCTCCAATTCACTTTCTATTGAAAAACTGTGCCTCCTCTCTCTGTAACTGCAGCTGTCAGACTCGTTATTTTGGTCTTAAAATGTTCGTATTAACCTGCTCTACGTGATCCTGGCGATTTTATTTCGCGCTTTTGTCGGCGAATCAACATATGAGCATCAATAACAGACTTATCAGGCGCCTTCTTTCCCCGAGGTCGCTCCCGTTAGCGTTAGTAGTACAGGTTTGATTGACAGCGTTGCTAAGCTAATAATGAGTTTCAATATTACCTTTTATTGTCTTTAAATTTCCCCTCGGCAGTGTATCGTGTTTTTTAAAATGTGCTATTGTGACTGGCCTAGACTCCGGCAATCCGAGCCTCCCCAAAAGAACAGCGTTTTGGTGACACTTGAACCAAAGATGTCCTGGCTAATTGCCCCTTGTAACGAGATAGCACTGGTGCACTGCAAAAAAAAAAAAAATTAAAAAAGAGAATTTTCTCTCACAAAATGTTAAATGCAGAGGTTTTGTCTTTAAAAAGGACTAAACTGGGACTTAACCCGGAACTAAATCAGGACTAGAACAGGAGTCTAGGAGTAAACTGGGGTCAATGCAAGACCAGATCAAGATGATGGACAATGAATGTGGCCCTGGTTTAGTCCTGGTTTAGTCCTGGTTTAGTCCTGGTGTAGTGCTGGTTTAGTCCTAGTTTAGTCCTGGTTTAGTCCTGGTTTAGTTCTCATTTAGTCCTGGTTTAGTCCTGGTTTAGTCCTGATTTAGTTCTGGTTTAGTCCTGGTTTAGTCCTAGTTTTGTCCTGGTTTTGCCCTGGTTTTGTCCTGGTTTAGTCCTGGTTTATTCCTAGTTTAGTCCTGGTTTAGTCCTGGTTTATTTCTCATTTAGTCCTGGTTTAGTCCTGATTTAGTTCTGGTTTAGTCCTAGTTTAGTCACGGTTTAGTCCTAGTTTAGTCCTGGTTTAATTCTCATTTAGTCCTGGTTTAGTCCTGGTTTAGTCCTGGTTTAGTCCTAGTTTAGTCCTGGATTAGTCCTGGTTTAGTTATCATTTAGTCCTGGTTTAGTCCAGGTTTAGTCCTGATTTAGCTCTGGTTTAGTCCTAGTTTAGTCCTGGTTTAGTTCTCATTTAGTCCTGGTTTAGTCCTGGTTTAGTCCTCGTTATCTGGTTTACTTTTGGTTGAGTTCTGGTTCAGTTCTAGCTTAATCTTGGTCTAGTCCAGGTTTATTCTTGTTTATGTTGCTGGACTTAAAATGCTGTATTTAAATGATTTGATTTCTTGGTTACATCCCTGATTCCTCCTGGTTTCGATCTGATTTCAAGTTTCAAAATGAACCATTTAATTCAGCCAAAACTCAAATTGAAGATTCTGAGTTCATGCAATTTTGATTTTAACTATAACCAAGACTAAACTAGGACCAATCCCATGGACTGAACCGAGACTTTCCCAGGACACTTTTTAACCAACGTTCCCAATCATTTTTGCAGTGCACTTACATTTAATTCTGCATGTATTTTTTTTTTTTTGTAATAAAATACCGTAGCTCTTAGTCATTGTCTGTTTCCTTTTGGGCTGTAAAAAACCTATGACATCATCTCACAACCGAACCTGTTCTGCCACTGTCTCATTTTGCTACAATCGCAGAGTAATTTTGTTTACACAGGCTCCTGAAAGCTGAGATGCTGTCTTCAAAACCAGCTTACATTAGTGTTTATCTGCAGAGGAGACAGGTCTAACTAGCAAAACTGATTTCTACACATTCTGACTCGAGAACATAAATCTTGACGTGTGTCTTGAGGGTTTTTCCATTCTGCTTTTTACATCGACCATTAGATTTGTCTTGAGCACAGACTGTGTACATAAATGGACGTAGCTAACCTGCTAGCTGCCGCGTTCCAAATAGGAAGTGAGCATGGGCGCACTTCTGGCTCCATCGACTGGCTCCAATTCACTTTCTATTGAAAAACTGTGGCTTGTCTTTTTGTAACTACTGCTGTCAGACTCTTCGTTTTGGTCTTAAAATGTTCGTATTAACCCGCTCTACATGATCCTGGTGTTTTTATAAATGTATGAATTGAATGTTGTCCATAAATCCACATATGAACATCAATAACAGACAAATCAGCCGCCTTCTTTCTCCGAGGTCGCTCCTGCTAGCGTTGGTAACAGGTTTGATTGACAGCGTTGCTAAGCGCCCACTCCCTGCTAAACCAGAGATGTGGCCGGGATGGGTCGTTACCTTCAACAGCTTCACTCTGGACTCTTTGGTTGCCATGATACTTGATATTTTATTATTTTTTGTCACTCATAATCAGTGTTGGGAATCTTACTTCAAAAATGTAATTAGTTATAGTTACAAGTTACTTCTCCCAAAAAGTAACTGAGTTAGCATCTCAGTTACTTTTTGGGAGAAGTAACTCGTTACTAGGCAAAGTAACTATGCCGTTACTATGTTAAAAAAAACCAAAACAGATGTGAACCTTTAACATTTATTTCACTAACAGATTGCAATTATATTGCATTTGTTTAAAAGTGATCCATATCTGACACTAGCCTGGACACTTTCAGTCACATTTAAAACATATGTCCATATCAAATATGTGGCAGTAGTTTGTGTAAAGTTGGAGGAGGAGGCAGCTGTGCGTCAGGGCGTCACGTTTCTGATCAAAACTCAACTCGGACCCAATCAGCTGTCAATGCACGTGTGACAGGACACCATTTCCCATCATGCATTGAGCGTTTGTAGTCCATGCAGGCGGCCGCAGTCGGTGGAGCTGCTGCGCTCGCCTCGCTCAAAAATTGCGGCCGTGTCCCAATTCGCCAAATGCACCATGAACTGTTCGAAGTGCGGGTCGAAGCACCGCCCGACTTAAATGCACCGTTCGAGCGGCGGATTTAAGGCACTTGGTTAATTGAGACACGGCTGCGTCGGCCTCGCTCTCACGAGATTTTCTTCGCCCGCCTCGCTCATCTCAAACAAGCCTCTGACCCCGAGCCTCTTTCACCAAAGAAACACAACAGCTGCAGCTCCTGGTCTGAGAGACTCTGATGAAGAGCAGAGTGAACTGAAGTAATAGTAACGAACGCGCCACATTTTACTGTCAGTAACGGTAACGGCGTTGGGACGCTGGGAAAAGTAATTAGTTAAATTACTCCGTTAGTGAAAAAAACAAAACGTTACTAACGCCGTTATTGTTTAACGCCGTTATTCCCAACACTGCTCATAATGAGCGTCACACTCGCAGAAGCCGTATAACTGCCAAAACTGTGCATTTATCGAGACTTTCCATCCTGGATACCTATATAAACATGAGAGATATGCATTTGGAGTCCTGTCGATGAGCAGCTATTCTCCACCATGAACTATGTTAAAACACACTGCTCCCGCCTCACAGACGACAGCTACAGTCCTGCGGAAAGTGACTTTGAACAGCTCCTTTTGCCGACGCTGAGAAGTCCCATTAGCCTGGTAAAATAATATTCATGCATTTTGCTAATACTGTAGTTGTTTATACAAAGCGTAAAGGTAAAAAAAACAATATATACAGTGTTATCTTCATTTTAGATGGTGAAGTATAGCTTGCCGACTCCTGCTTTATGGTATTGATTAACATAAATAAAAATACCATGGCTTATTGGCCCGACTTCGAGACTCTTGCAAGTTTAAGCTATTTTCTGTTTTGCGTCCAGCCAAATCCTCACAAAATACATTTAAAAGACTCAAAAATAATAAAAGTACAACAGCAGACCAGAGGAGACGAGATAGTTCCCCTTTTTCAAACCTCACCAGAACCACTTACATTTGTTGTGTCCTTGGATAAAACACGTCAGTATTGCCCAAACCATTCACAGTAATCTAGACCCTTGTGACAGGAAGGGCATCTGACATAAAAGCCCCGTGTGACTGTAAAAAAAGTAGATATGTTATTTTTTATTCTACTATTACCAATTTGGTTTCATTCTGTAGATCAATCCATCCATTTTCTTCTGATTATCCGGGGTCAGGTTGCAGTCTAACCAGAAACTCCCAGACTTCCCTCACCCCAGATACTTCCTCCAGCTCCTCAGGTTATAGTTCACAAAGATTTCAACAATAAAACCCCCAGAGTTACCAAAATAATAGTATATTGACAAGTGGTGAAGTCAAACTTGTAAATTTGGATGGTTTTGGTGAAGCTCTGATCGTAAAAAAAAAGTCCATATTTATAATCAGTAATGAGAAGAATACTTTGAAAATGTAATGTATTTAGTTACAGAATACTGAATACCTGCAGTAAAATGTATTTCGTAACATATTCTAGTGCATGGTCCAATCACAGTACTGTATTCTGAGTACTTAGTATACTTTTACATTGAGTTGCATTTAAATTATAGAGTAAAAACGCCACATAGGATTAAAAACAGCTTTATGTTTGTTTCACTGTTTGTTCTGTGTTTTATATCACAAATTAGAGGGAAAAAACCGCACATGCCTCACCACCGGAGCTGGGTTTTATAGTTTTCGTCTCACTTTTTCTTTGCAGCGTGAACCCAACCAAAAGCGTGTGATGTACCCAAATACAACGAGTACCCCCGAGCACGCGTCTGTGTACATGTATTCAGTTACTTCCCAACACGGTTTATAATCCATAATCCAGAATGCACATGCCGCCCGGGCCCTGAGTGACCCGATATATAGAATAGTGTGTAAATCTTTCCCAGAATAGACGCGGCCATGGCGTACTCCGCTTGTGTTTCAACGTGGAAGACGATTCTTATAGAGACATTTCAAGTTCGATTTATTGAGACAGAACTGAGAGGGAGAAGTGATAATGTTAAAATTCAGAACTAAACCTAGAAGTAAACTGGGGTCAAAGCAGGACCAGATCAAGACGATGGGCAATGAATGTGGCCCTAGATTAGTCCTGGTTTAGTCCTGGTTTAGTTCTGTTTTAGTCCTGGTTTTGTTCTGGTTTAGTTCTGGTGTAGCTGGTTCAAGTTTAGTTCATGATTAGTTCTGGTTTAGTCCTGGTTTAGTCCCAGTTTAGTCCCAGTTTTTGTCCTGGTTTAGCCCTGGTTTAGTCCCAGTTCAGTCATGGTGTAGTCTTGGTTTAGTTTTGGTTTAGTTCTGGTTTAGTCCTGGTTTAGTCGTGATTTAGTCCCGGTTCAGTCCTGGTGTAGACCTGGTTTAGTCCTGGTTTAGTCCTGGTGTAGACCTGGTTTAGTCCTGGTTTAGTCCTGGTGTAGACCTGGTTTAGTCCTGGTTTAGTCCTGGTGTAGACCTGGTTTAGTCCCGGTTCAGTCCTGGTGTAGACCTGGTTTAGTCCTGGTTCAGTCCTGGTTTAGTCCTGACACTAGCCTCCTCTAGAACGGCCAGTGCTCCATCAAAGATGTTCGCCCCATTTTCACATCTCATCTAAATTAACATGTGAAGTGAGCACCTCATTGAAGAACTTAGCACCCCCCAGAGCGCCTCCAACCAAAAACATCTGGCACCGCCCCCGACTGAGACGTCATCATGTTTAACCCATTAGTCATTGGGAGAAATCTATCTCCATTTTATGAAGGAGACAAAAAAACAAAAAACAATCCTAACAGTGCTGGGGCTGCCCACTGATCTGAAGGTTGGCGGTTCGAATCCCACTCTCGACATGAACATTATTGGTTGGGGATTCAGGTGCAATTCCAGCTTCCACAGATGAATACTATTGTTGTGTTCTTGGGCAAGACACTTAACCCATCTCGCCCTCCCCGTGTGAGTCGTTCCTTGATGTAAAGTTGTACCAAATACTTAAATCGAGTTAATTCCACACCAACCTTCTCCAGCTCAGATATTACTGTAAATCTATAAAATATGAAAAAGTCCCTTATTCGTAAAAACACACTGAAGATTGGGCATAAATATATTGTTCATTTACTCGTTGATATTCACTGAAATGTTGTGACAGACCTATAATACATTACATTATTGTTTTTTCAGTTCATTTACATGTATTACGAAACAAAACTAAGCTCATTCAGATGCACTTTCTGTTTCGTGTGTTACTGCGTCAGTCAATGGGAAAAAAAACAAGTGATTGGCATATTAGTTACATAAAGATATTGTCACAGTTTTTCTCATGACTTCTGACCCATTTAATCACATGCGAGCGTCATATGTGGAGCTGGGTTTTGTTTTGTGTCTGCTCCGTCTGTATGGACCACAGTGCATCTCCTTCGTGAATAAATCATGCTACACAAACATGGGATATGTTTTGTTTTGGCGAAGCCCTAGCTGCTTCTAAAGGAGGTCGTCAGGATTCAGCTGCTTTGAAAATCGCAGCTATCATCTCCATGTTACACTGTATATTTTTTGTCATTCATATCAAACATCGAACAATAAAGAGTTTCATTAGTTTATTTTAATGTTAAACGCCCGATATTACGCAATTTTCTTATGTTACAATGTTGTTTCCACCTCAAAAACAGACCTGGAGTTGTGTTTTGTTTCATTCACATGTTTAACACACAAATCCTGCATATTTAGGCTTCTTTCAAACAGAAAACACTCTGTTCCACCTTGTGATGTCATCATGTGGTAATACAGGAAGTGCTCCACTGTATTTTTAAACTCCACACACCTTCACTAGAATCATTTCGATGATTTCAGCCCTGGAATTGCCGATCTCTACTGAATAAAAGGTAAAAGGCAGCTGTTAACATGAAAACTACCACTTCATGACATCACAAGGTGGAACGGAGCATTTTGAGCTTTGGAGATGTTACAGATTAATAATAAAGTGTTACTCAGACATATGTGAGTGAAACAAAACACAACTCCAGGTCTGTTTTTGAGGAGGCACAAGAGTAAATTTTGTGTAACGTAGGACCTTTAACCTTTTATGTAATCAGTCCCACTTGATCTGGGAATCAAACCTTCTTTCTTTGAGTCTGAGCCACTAATCTATACATCCATCTTTGCTGAATGCGTCTAATACAGTTGTGTACTTGAGCCACTTTAAACCCACATTGCCTCCATGCAATTTTGGTCCCAAACTTTGATCCAACATCCGAGACAAAAATATGTATATAATATCCAATTCAAATCCACACTCTTTGTCCTGCAGTGTCTGGGAGTCCCACATCTGCATACTAACTCTCCCTTTGTCCTCACCCCTCGGTTATAATTACTGTGAATGTGGCCCTTGTAAATGGCTTCCCCTCCTAAGCACTCATTAACTTCGGAGATTAATCTTATCTGTCCTTGCTCCTCCCGTCTTTCCGTCGCTCATTCTCTTTGGATTAGTCCTGTTTTGCCTGGTCTGTCCACACAGCTCAAAAGTCCTGTTCATCCTCCTCCAGAGATAAGAACTGAAATGTAGAGTTTACTGTTCTATGCTGTCATTCGCTGGGTGGGACAGTTTGTGGAAAGGACAAAATCACATATTTTTGACCTCACGCTGCAAAAGATAACACAAAAAAAATCTTCCTTGTCTGTTGGCTTTATAAATCCTGCTAATTCTGAAGCTTAGACTCTTTCAAAAAGGTATTTCTTGGTGTTTCGGTGGCTGGGATAGACTATTCATCCACTGACCTGAAGTTTGGCAGGTCATTCCCCTTTACCATCAGTCGTTGGGCCTTGAGCAAGACACTTAACCAGCCAGTTTCTTCTTCATTCTGATCAAATCCAGAAGGGTCTGGAGCTGGACAACAGAGGCCGAAAATCCTCCGTCCTAACTTGAGACGGTCCAACCACATCCGCTAATTTGGACGACATGTTTTTCACGTGTTTTTCCTCTCCAAAATTCTCGTAACATAAGAGTTTGGTGCTGTTTCTCAGTCATTTATGTTGTTTTTTCCATGTTTGCTTTGACATGAACGGACCCTGCGTCTCTCTGATTGGTTAATCTGCCTGTCGATCGCGCCCTCTGAAATCGGGGCGACACGACACGGCTTCAGATTTGCTCGTCTTTGTAAAGTTCAAAGGTCAAAGCATGCGGTTCTGGCTGGACAGATAACCTTTTGCCTCCAGCGTCTGCATGTGGACTCTAACGTGTGACTGGGTGAGTGGTTCATTAAACGGTTCATCGAACGCCCAATGGAGGTAAAAGAACGATATTGTGACCTCAATTATTGGGATAAACTCTTGACAATATCGATCCATCCATTCTTCCGCTTATCAAAGCCGGGTCGTGGGGGCAGCAGTCTAAGCAGGGACTCGCAGACTTCCCTCACCCCAGACACGTCCTCCAGCAGCTCCTCCGTTGGGACCCCAAGGGCGTTCCCAGGCCACCCGAGAAACATAGTCCCTCCAGCGTGTCCTGGGCCTCCTCCTGGTGGGACATGCCCAGAACACCTCTCTAGGTCTTGACAATATTAAGATGATATTCAGACAGTATTTTTGCAATCCAGTTCTTGAAATGTTCTAAAACGTTTCGTAAGTTTTGTGGTTAAAAAGATGTAATATTTAGTTTTAAGCTGAGACACTGAGGGCGAACAGGAGCTCATCTTAAACAGTAGCTCAGCTGGTACAGTGTTTGTCCACTGATCTGAAGGTTGGCAGTTCGAATCCCGCTCCCACAGATGAATGCTGTCGTTGGGTCAATGGGCAAGACACTTAACCCACCTTTCCCCCCTAGTGTCTGTGTACACTGGTGTATGAATGTGTGTGTGAAAGGGTGAGTGGTTCCTTGATGTAAAGCGCCGGGAGTGACTTGAAGGTGGAAAGGTGCTATACAGTGGTCCCTCACTATATCCCGGTTCACCTTGCGTGGTCTTGCTGTTTTGCAGATTTTTTTGGTGCAATTTTACCTGCTTTTTTACATTATATGAACATGCATTGTGTTCTGCGTCCTGATTGGCTGAGGGACTGTAGACCATTGTGTTCTGCGTCCTGATTGGCTGAGGGACTGTAGACCATTGTGTTCTGCGTTCTGATTGGCTGAGGGACTGTAGACCATTGTCCATCAGTCTCCTCCGTGTCTCCTGTACAGTACAGAATGTGTCAGACAAATTTATGTAAATGTCGGATCGCAGTGTGACTCTTAAGTGCTGTATGTTTGCAAGTTTTCTCCCCGACAAAACCCACAATGTCGATGAAACGTTCTGCACCGACGAAGGCACCGACGAAGAGAGAGCTTTGAGAGAGTTTAAACAAGAGAGAAATGTGAGAAAATGTTAAAGCCTGTGTGAGAAAAGTGTATAAAGTGTGTGGTGAGGGGTTTTACAGCCAAGAAACATATAGAATCATTGTAAAAATAAGCCTGACTACTTCGCGGATTTCGCCTTTTACGGGTTATTTTTAGAACGTAACCCCCGCGATAAACGAGGGACCACTGACTATTTACTTTGTCTTACTTTTAAAGCCATTTTTCTTTACACATACAACTGTTCAACCCTAGAAGTCATATGGAACAATTTTGCACGTGACACAACACTTACATTTTTTTCCCGTTGCCTCCAATTAGCCATAATTGCAGTGAGAGTGCAAGACGAAGGGAGCCATTTTGGAAGTCAGAACCCACTGTAGCGTAGCCTTTACTTACTCTCTTTGCCGCATGTCTCTTGATTGAATAATAACACACTTCCCTCCTGGTAATTGTCATCTCAAAGGTCTTGCCTGTTTTGATGGGGCCTCGAAAAAATGAGGAAGGGAAAAACGGGTGCCGGATAATAACAGTTTGTGGTTTGTGGTTGCTTTGGTGATTTGGGATCTTTCACGGAGCACATGGGAGTAGATTCTTAGATGTAGAGCGATACAGGGTGATGCTTAGAACGGCTTGACGTGTGTAAAAAGTTGGAAGTTGGTTTTGATATGTGCAGAGGGCGCAGACACGGCCTCAAATAGTAGGTTTTCCAGACTGTGGCTTCGAGGGCTAAAATGGAGATGAAAGATAGTTTTGTTCAAATGCAGCATACTTGATGGTTTGAGCAGAGCGGGTGGGTTTATGTCTACAGATCCACCACTGCGCAAACAGGCAGGGGGTCTACTCCAGTCTGTGATCTGAAGGACTGTCACTGCACTGGAAATACGGCATAAAAATAGAGTACTCAGATCTGGGTAGAGGTTTGAGGGAATTTACAGACAAAATATGATTACGGTTGGCATGTTTTTTGTTTTTTCAATCTGGAAAATGGACTTTTCCGAGCGTTTAACCATGTTATAGTTGTTTCCTTCTCATTTTTCCTCTCGAAGTTGTATTTGGAGTGATTCGTGCATGTTTGAGTGATCTTTAATCGTGTATTTTCAAGAATAATCCACGTTTTCACAGCCATCAGCATAAACCCACTGCTCTGTACTTACTTCGGTCTTCAGTTTTATTTTCTTAATGGGTGATATGCGTAGATTTCGACTGCATCGCTTAATCATTTTGGTACAAATGGGGAAAAAAATCCGCTATTTGCTTGTGTGATGTGCAGCTGTCCATAGGGGGCGCCGACAGCTCCACGTCTCTTTGTTGCGATGACGTTTACGATGCCCTCAGCTCCCATTGGACACCGCGGTTTTCCAACACAGAAGTCAGCGAATTTGTTGCTTTTATAAAGTCGTTTTAGATGAATATTGCGATTTCAAATGTGCAAATTATAACATAACGAGGCGTCATAGATTATAACTATAGAGCGACATGCCCGTCTTTAAAAGTGTACTGTGTAACTTTTTGACGGGTGGGTCTGGAATGTTCCACAGTATGGCATTAAACGTATCCATCTCCATTAAAACAAGGAAGTGACGCTATCAGGCCAAGTTACATGTCAGATCTGTGGAGAAATAAGTTCACGCTCAGTAAGAATGCATGTTTTTTGTATTTCTGCATAACAAATACTCTTGGAATACGCTGAGTACATGTGAGATTGATGTGTTTAATGCCATATTGTGGAAAATTCTAGGCTAAGCAATAACATATCAATAGAGCCTAATGTGTGGCATACTCCGCACCAGAAATGTTGCACAAGTACAGCTTTAAAAATGGATTCTTCAAAGTTGATCGGACTAAAAACGATAAAAACTATAGCCGATATTTTGTTTTGGTCAGTCTCCTGCCTAAAAAACAGATACAAAGGTTTATTTTAATACTTTAATATGAAGAGAAACCATGAATACACAGCTCTTTATAGGCTTGTGGTGAAAAAATGGGTTGGGGGGGGGAGTATTTTGTAAATTTAAATGAAAATAATTTGGGGAAAATAATCAAAATCTACCCAAAATATCACTGAAAAATGGCTAGAGGGGAGTATTTTGTACATTTAAATGACATAATCTGGGGAAAATAATCTGAATCTACCAAACTATCACTGAAAAAATGGCTAGAGAGGAGTATTTTGTAAATTTAAATGACATAATCTGGGGAAAATAATCTGAATCTACCAAAATATCACTGAAAAAATGGCTAGAGAGGAGTATTTTGTAAATTTAAATGACATAATTTGGGGAAAATAGTCAAAACCTACCCAAAATATCAGTCCAAAAATATCGATTGCTTGTTATATTCTAAATGACTGGTGTTAGCTTTGGCCATGGAAAGACGACTATAGATTCATCTCTAAAAACTATATTATTTGACTAGGTGCAATGTGTCTTTGTGGCGATCCTAAAACATCATCTCAAATATCGTTGGGTTCTCCAGTTACTGTACAAGCCCAATCGTAACATAACTTCTTAATAAAAGCCTATTATAACCATACAAAAAATGCACAAACTTAGCCTCCCATGATACAGAATCCACACACTGTACATACACCGGCTCTTTACCGTCTCGAGACCTCGCAAACCTTGTCACGTCAACACAACTCTACTTCAAACCTTAATATAACTTTGAAAGCACTTCCCCTGTGAGTTTGCAGTGTCTCTCGGTGAGTTTAAGTAGTTCACTTATGCATAATGTGAATAAGATGGAGACATATCCAGCGGAGGATTGAGCAGTCAGCATCTGTACTGAAGTATTGAAGAATAAAATCACTTCTATACAACAACCAGAAGTGAACCGTGAATACTTAAGTAGAAGTTCAAAAGTCTTTAGTGGAATAATAGTTTGCCCACTGATCTGAAGGTTGGCGGTTCGAAAAAACTACTTTTTATTTGAATTTGTGTTCATAAAAAGAGCCATCCATCCATTTTCTTCCGCTTATCCCAGGGCCGGGTCACGGGGGCAGCAGCAGTCTAAGTAGGGACAAATAAAAAGAACAAAATCTAAAATAAGTGTACAACTGAGTAAATGTAAGTACAGTGGTCCCTCGTTTATCGTGGGGGTTACTTTCTAAAAAATAACCCGCAATAGGCGAAGTCCGTGAAGTAGTCAGCTTTATCAGAACGTTTCATTGACATTGTGGGTTTTGTCGGGGAGAAAACTCGCAAACATACAGCACTTAAGAGTCACACTGCGATCCGACATTTATGTAAATTTGAGGAGATTGATTGAAACAGCGAGACCGCGAAAGGTGAACCATGATATAGCAAGGGACAACTATACTTCCAAATCATTTTACTCAAGTATGTGAAAAGCAGCTGGCGGAAAACTACTTTTTATTTGCATTTGTGTTCATAAAAAGAACACAAATCTAAAAAAAAAGTGTAACTGGGTAAATGCAAGTACTCACCTTTATCTATAACTAATGGGCTCGTCTGTTTTGCATAATCCCATTTAAGGGGCTGCAGCTTCCTGTTATATATTATATGACTTTTTCCCATTCAAAAGATGTCATATTTTTAAATTGCTAATCGCTACGGCTACAGTCCTAACAATCCATCATTCTGAAATGCACACACAGGCCAAAGTAGCTGGTTGTATTCCTTAAAAAGTTGCGCACTGCATTTAAGTTTCTGTTTTTTTTAAATGTATCTCCAGATCCAGTTTAACAAGTTCATTTTCAAACCTGTCACTCGCAGATAACCAAAACCCGGATGATTGATGGCACTATGAAGTATACAGTTTAGAGTTTGAATCATTTTTTTTTGCAAGTTCAGTAGCGTGTGGCGAAGCAATTTTAAAGTTATTCTTTCACCTTCTGCATAAAATGAACAACCTACATTTTTGTAACCATCAGTCGAAACAGGATGTGATCAATTGCTGTTATTAGTATCGCTATAAATAGAAAAGAATTCACATGAGATGACAGCGTTAGGTTTCAGGACAGGCATGAGTAGGTTGCGTGGCTAATTTCCTATAAATGACACTCCTCTTTCTAAAGTATGAGGAGGGAATGGAATAGCTTTGTCAGACTAAGTGAGTGAGTCTTGTTTAAATAAGCTTCATTTGAATTGGTGTGGTTTTTAAGGCTTGGAAAATGCAACAAAACTTCAACCAGTTTGTCAGGAATAATTTGGTTTATATTAATTTTTGAATGTTGGTGCCACAATAAAATCTGTAGGAATTTTTGAAGGTTAATCGTAAAAAATCTTGATGCAAAATGACTGAAAACTACACCCAAACTACTACCTAAAACTCCAGTATAGAAGGTTGGCGGTTCGAATCCCGCTCCCACAGATGAATGCTGTTGTTGGGTCCTGGGGCAAGACACTTAACCCACCTCGCCCAGTGCATACAATTCAACTCAGTGAACTGTAATTAAAAATTTTGCTGAAAATATTCCGGATGCATTAGATTTTTTTTAGCTCATGATCAAAAAATGTGTCACTGAGTCACTCGTGTCACAATAATTGTATTACAAAACCTCATTGTAATGGACTAATCTAGGATCATAGACTGTATATATAAATGGACATAGCTAACCTGCTAGCTGCTGGTGATTATGAGCACGCTTCCCGGCTCCATTGACTCCAATTCACTTTCAATTGAAAATCTATTCACCCTCTCTCTGTAACTGCTGCTGCTGTCAGACTCGTCATTTTGGTCTCAAAAACGTTCTTATTAACCCGCTCTATTGTGTGCGTAAATCAAGATATGGTCTCTCCCACTAGTGTTAGCAACAGGTTTGATTGACAGCGTTAGGGGCATTACTTTCAACAGCCTCGTTCCCGATTGGCTCTTTGGTGCTATGATACTCGCAGTCAGAAATCCCAAATACAGAACTTGGCTTCAAAAATTCGCCGCTATAACCGCTCCAGCCTCGATGAGATTCATTTGACTGTAGCCGAGCGCTGTGGTTGACGTCACACTCGCTCAGTCCACTTCTTTATACAGTCTATGTCCAGGACTAAACCATGACTAACCCAGAACTACAACAGGAACAAACCAAGTCCACATCAGGACAAAAACCGGGATCAAACCAGGACTAAACCAGAACAAATTTGAATGCAGTGGGATGGGTATTACATAACATTACCCAATACGTTCTCATTCAATTAGATTCACAGCCACGCATTCACTGCCAATCACTGTCAACTCCCCATTACATGAGTATAGTCAAGTCACCACCATCTGCGTGCCGCCATCTGTGCAATAAATTATGATTTTAGTATCTGAAGTGTGGGTTTTTTTTTCAACGTTTTTATGTTTTTATACAAAATTGAGAGTGATTTCTCAGTTGAATGGGCAAGACGTTCAGTGATGTTTGTATAGCTTGTGATCACACCGCAGTTTCGGGTTAGCTGAAATCACTGCATGCAGGTTTATGGTGGATTGTTCAGCAGTTACCATGGCGACACAGTGCATACATGAGCAAACACATCTGAATAAGTTTTCAAATCTAAAACCGTAAAACTCAAAATGGATTAAACAACACATTTTCAAGAGGTTGTGATCAGGGGTTTGATTAACTAACTGAAAAACTGTTGGCTAATGCTAACTAGCTTGTGACCGTTATGTTATTTGACGCAAGCTTGTTTAACAGTACAAAATCAGCTTACTTACTTATCGTAGCTCCAACAAAGTCAGTTTTTTATGGTCAGATCGTGTTAAAACAAGGCTCAGATTAAAGTCTAACTTGAGTAAGAGAGCTTCAGACAGAGCAGTGCCTCCAGTTAGCTTCGCACCCCTGGAAACATTGCTGAGCAGTTACCGTGGCGACACATTAGCAAAACGCAGCCGAATAAGCTTTAAGATCTAAAACCGTAAAACTCAAAATGGATTTAAACGACACATTTTCAAGAGCCTGTGATCAGGGGTTTGTTGGCTAACGCTAACTAGCTTGTGACTGTTTAGTCTAACTTGAGTAAGAGAGCTTCAGACAGAGCAGTGCCTCCAGTTAGCTTCACACACCTGGGGAACAATGATGACATCAGCTCCAGAGTATGAATACTGAACGTTGTAGTTGTGATGGAGTAAAAAAGTATATACCTCATATGTATGTAGATTTTGGAGTAGTATTTGAACCATGTGACTCTATATAATTTCTGTTTAATTTATTTGTGGTCATTTAATCTATATATTTTTTATATTTAATCTGCATTTCCAGTTTTTACGCTAAGGACTACAGTAGGGGACTGCATACTCCTTATAACCTGATATTAGCATCTTTTCTTTAGCTTTTGTCTTGTCTTTTGTCTCATTTTCGTAACATTAATGGTTGATGTGATCCGAAGGTTGGTGGTTCGATTCCCGCTCTCGACATCAACCTCACTGACCCACATCTTTGGCGGGCAGCGCGATTCCAGCTCCCACAAACGAACGCCATCGTTGTGTCCTTGGGCAAGACACTTAACTAGTCATGGGACGATATTGACATTTTATTTGATGATTATCACGGCTAAAAATAATTGCGATTAACGATTATATCACGGTAATGATTAAAGTTGTTATGGATATGAATGATTATAACTTGAGCAGAGAATTTGGAGGCCTGGGGTACAAAGCCTCACATGGCCCCTAGGAAGACGGTCCAATTCTGGGCCCCCTAAGACCCCGGGGCCCCCCGACAACAGACCTCTTTGTCCACACTGTTGACTCCCCTGTGGACAAGTGTTTTTTTCTGCACATTCAGGTGATATAACGGCGATTATCTTTGTTGGCGATTATCACGATTATATAAAATGTCCCACGAACGATTATTGTCGACGCTTTTTATCACGATAAACGATATTATTGTTTATCGCCCCACCCCTGCGCTAAACCCGCCTCGTCCCCAGTGTCTGCGTTGAGTTAGCAAAGCGCGATATAAAAATGTGACAGCTGACCTTAATTCTATGTGTCATACTTGTACTATCT